>VZTH01019488.1:2953-30435 GCA_013397815.1 Aleadryas rufinucha | reverse complement strand
AGTTGGAAGGGACTCACATGGATCATCAAAGTCCAACTCCTGGCCCTGCACAGGACACCCCAAGAGTCACACCATGTGCCTGAGGGCATTGTCCAAACACTTCTTGAGCTCTGGCAGGTTTGGTGCCATGACTTGGGAGCCTGTTCCAGTGCCCAAACACCCTCTGGTTTAAGCACAGCTTCATATCATTCCTTCACGTCCTACTGCTGGTCAGCAGAGAGAAGAGAGCAGTTCCTGCCCCTGCACTTCCCCTCATGAGGAAGCTGTAGACCACAATGAGGTTTCCCCTCGATCTTCTCCAGGCTGAACAAACCAAGTAACCTCAGCCCGTCCTCAAATGACTTCACCTAATCCCACAACCATGTGTGGCCCAGATTAGAAAGGTGCAGAGGTGGCAATGTTGGGCCCCCGATGTGATCCCCTTGGCACAACTCTTTGAGTCCCAGTGTCCCCTGGACTGCGAGCTTTCTGGCTCTCTGAACTCTAACCCTAATGCAATCTTGGGGCGGCATATAAGGTCCCTCACCATGATTTTCCTGGATTAGAAAAGCATGGAAGCAGAAGTACTGATGCCCTGCCATGACTCCCTGGCATACATTTTCCAGCCTCAAGTGCCCCTGGCTGAATACTTGCTAGTGGACATACATAACGTGAAATCATACATAGGAAAAAACCAGAAAAATACCAGAAATGCAGAGTGCTTAAGATTTCAGATCTTGGTCTTGCCATCTGAGCCCTGGTTGAAACCATAAAAATAACAGCCTCTACACTCTAATTCACTTCACATCTGAAGATGTTTGAAGCCAACAGCTGGTTTTGTTTTGGGTTTGTGTCTTGGGGTGACTTTATGATGTGTATCCCCTATCATCGCTCTATGCCCAGACATGATTCCTGTGCCTTTCTGTGCCTTTAAACTGAGCCCGAGAGAGGAGAGAGAAAGAAAAAAAGGCCAGACAAAGTTTTCAAAGCAGTCTGTGCCTCAATGTCGCTACTCCTCTGTGTTCCTCTGCTGTGGGGAGAAGAGCGGAGGAAGCACCCTTCCTGCTTTTCAGCCAGCTTTTTAAGCTCTTTTTCTTCGGAGAGAGACAGAGAGTTAAACTTTGTTTTTCTGGGACTTTGGTTTTGTTTCCTTCTCTTCTGGACTTGTTCAGAACACCAGAGCATCAGAACCCCACCGGGGGACCTTCCACCGGCCTGGAGGGGGGCCACCACGCTGACCCAGCTCCGAGGAGGAGGAGAGAGACCACACCCACAGAAGATGCACATCTTTCAGGTTTTCTCTCCACAGCGAGAGATTTTATTATTTAGCATTATTATTCTTTTCTTGTGTGTTTGTTAAATAAATAGTTTTTATTTTCTCTTTCATATTCCTCCAAGGAATATTTGTTTCCTGAACCTGGTGGGGGAGGGGCGGCTATAACCTGCCTTCCTTTGAGGAGACGTTCCTTTCGGACATTTCCCTGAATTTGGCCCAAACCGGGACAGTTTGTTTTGGGTTTTTGAGATTGATTGTTAAAACAGCAGTTTCTGATCCACCTCAGCATATTACCTTGTATTCACTTTGCTCAGAATTCCCAAATCAGAAATAAAAAGGCTGTAGAAACATATATTTTTATGGTTTCTACAAAATGAGACTTGAGGGCAGGATGGTGTGTCCAAGCATTCAAAGAGGCGACTGGCAGAGCTGGACATTGAATCTGTCAGTTTACCTGTCTTTCAGTATAATGACCCTACACTATAGAAGTACCTCTGTCTTTCTGCTTTCTCAGAGGCTGACACTGTTATACTTAGCACCTGCAGGTCTCTTTCCATATGTCCAACACTGGTATTCCCAGAATCAGTCTCTGTGTATGTCCTACACACCTCTAGCCATGCCCATCATGATGGTACTGTGTAGACTGAAGTGTGTTGATGTCTGCACATGTAGTCAACTGCCCATTTTTGTCAAGGTAAAAAGGCAAGAATAGTTAAGATATACAAAACTGCATGAATACATGAAATGAATTTAGTGGGGTTTTTCTGATGGTAACAGCAGTGCTGTAAAGACCAAACAGTCCAGGTCTCCCTGTCTTTACCTATACTATGTTGACTACTATGTGGAGAGTAGTGCAACTATAGTTAGTCTGTGTATCCAGCAGCATCTTCCTGATGCCTTTTTGTGGATCACAGACCAGAAAAGTTGTGGCCTTTAAAAACTCCTGAGCAACAAAGTGGAAAAAAACATATCCTAAATTGAGAGGCCACCATTCTTGATGTTGTCAGCAGGCCACCCTGTGGAAGTCAATGAAGATAGTCGAATAGTCAATCTCATTATTCCATTTTGTTCCTAGTTCATGTGTGAACTGTTCTCACATATCCCCCTTCCCTGACTGTGCCCCTTCCCCAGGATGACAGCTACAGAATTGCTTTCCACTTAGTGTAACGATGTATGAACAAAAGTCTCCAAAGCACAACGTGTATCTCCAAGGCATATCTTCCTACACACTCACTTTAGGTCTGGCTCCTTTGGGCTGACAGCCATGAACATCAATTGGCCACCCAGATCCATTTTCTTTTGTCTGGAGCATCTCTTTAACACCACCACTTTGCAAAACAACACACTTAAAAACTCAAACCTAGACTTGTTACTGTTTTTTTTCTGACCCAGTAGATCCTTCCACTGTCACTAGTCAATAGAAAGATACGAAGTCCCTCAAAAGCCTTTTCTCTTATACAAGACTTTTCCCCCCAAACTTGTTTGAATTCGTGTTCTACCTCTTTTTCCTGAAACTTCTCTCTGGGCCACCCACTGCCCTCTAGACAGTGGCACTTATCCAATAACATGCTGAGAAAACTTTACAAGCTCTGGCTTTTCCTCATCTATAGCCTCCCAGATCCTATTCTTTCACCTACTAAAGCCTTTGGCAAAACTCTGTGACTTCAATGGATGCAGAATCAGGTTGCTGATGGATAAATGCACTTCTTCCATCAAATCCCCACAACAGAGATAGAGTTGGTAACTGTGTGGGCCTTTTTTCTCTATTGTATTATAAGAATACTGCAAAAGTATCATAACTGTATAATGCTGTACGTGCCTCTAACACTATTTTCTGAATCTTACACAAAGTACTTGGCTTCCTCCATTTTACTTCTTTCGATTTCAGGTTCACATGCCAACAACCACTTGCAGAATTAAAAAGGACTGACTATCTTGGCCAAATGAAAAAGTACATTCCTGATATGGCATCCAGCTGAGAATTTGAATAGGAAGCAATATACTCAAAAGGCATGCTGTGTCTTCCTCCAACCCATCATCCCACCAATTTTCTGTTCTCTCAACACTCTCAGACTAAGCATCAGCAGTTCCTTTACAGGATTAGCTTAGTCCAAGATATTTCATTTCCTTAACCATTTATTTGTAATGGTGGTTGCTGAATGCAACCTTACAAAGGCACGGATGAAGAGAAAGGAGAAGGTTTGAATGCAATAAGCTGGCCTGAATGTCAGCCTAGAATGTGTGGTGTACTGTTCTTTGAATTACAGATTTATTAAATGTCTCTGCATCCTTCTCTCCCAGTGCATTGCTTGGTTACTTTTGCTCACCTAGTTCTGCATGGGTAATGTCAGGTGCTGGTCTGCCCACCAGAACCACCCTGCTGTAGCAGGGCCTCTCCAGTAAACAGCCCTTTTCTGCACTTTCTCCCCCTCATCCTGCTGCCACAGCAGATATTCCCGAGGAGACTGAACACAGCACTCCTTGTAGGAAAGACATTTATTTTGCTATGATTGGCAAACTTTGCTGAAAAGGGTAATAAAACAAGTCATATAGGCTTAACACTGGATATAATCAAAACAGCCATCAAAGTGAGCATAAGCCATGATAGTTAAGACTTATGTTGTAAGTGTCCACCAGACAGAGAGACTTTGGATCTGGGAGCACTCTCTCCTCTCCTGTTATGGAGCCGGCCAGATAAACAGGGGAAGTTTGACTGCTGTGGTATGCCTTTAATCATACCAAAGTGCATTTACTATGGAGACAAAAATCAAGTTTACTTGCCAAAATGTCATTATGGAAAACCCAAAATATGATGAAAGGTTGACTGACATTGTTGTAGGCTTACTTAATCACATATAATTGCTTTATTTACCAATGAATTCCAAGGACTGTGCTATGATGTCAAGGGCACATTTTAATGGGAACTAAGATTATATAACCAATATTTATGCATTTGCAGTGCTGAGTAATTCTCACTGTCAGTTTTTATTAGCAACAGATCAGTCTGTGCTCTACCCATTTTCATCTTGGGCCAAAACTGTTTTCATTTATTGCATGTCCAAAAGAAGTGACAGCCTTCATTTAGTCAGTTGAACAAGATATCATTACCATTCCCTGCACATCTGCAATATTCAAGTATAGCTACATAAAGAGGAATGTGCTTTTTTATATATTGTCATCAGTCAAAGGGAAATAAAAGTACTTGTGTTTTATTATTTTTATTATAATTATTATCTTATAAGGCTTTTATCTTGCAAAATAATCACCATAAGGCATTGTTTGGATTTTGGATGTAAGAGCTGCAAACCTTATCTGGAGCATAAAGCCCAGAACTAAACAACTGCCAAATTAAAACAAACAAACAAACAAGGACTACAAGATTGTACAAAAATTCCAGTTGTGATAGACATTTTGTTTCTGGCATCCATTTTGGTACAATATCCCATGGGAACCCTACAAAATGGAGTTAGGGACCCTAGAGATTTTACATGTAAGAGCTCAGTAGTGGCTAACAAAGAATCCAAGAAAACCCATGTCTTTCTGACCCAGGTTAGTTTCACGGACAGCCAACTCAGCATTTCTAATAACTAAGCTTACCGAAAAGTGTGCTGGGATAACTCTACCAGAGGCATACCACTGCATCACAAGAGTAGCAAAATCATACACTGTCTCTGGCAGTCCCACAATCTCTCTGCAATGCTGTGCAGATGTCAGACCTGAGTTTCTTTTCTTATTGATGCAAGCACAAACTTCCTCAGGTTTACCAATACCTCCTACACATTTCTACACATTAACAGAGCAAGACCTTTTTAAAAAAAATCTCACCATAATTCTTCTTTGCTTTTTCCATTGCACTATCCTAGTCCCACTGGAGACCCAGAAAGAATCTTACCCTACAGTCATAACAGGAACAAACACAATTGCCCTTTATCAGGATTTCTCCCTGTCAGGATTTCTTCCTGTGAGGAAAAATCTTCTTTCATGTATTCTTTGACATCCAAGCAAAACTTCTAGCTGCTTCAAGCAGCCTGGGACCTCACTCTTGTTTTCGGAGAGAATACCAGTGTTGCTGAGGACAAAGAAGGTCCAAACAACAAATACAAAAGAGAGATGAGGGAGAAGGAGTAGCTTGAGAAAACATGTGCTACAGCATTTGAAATCAGAACTATTTTCTCATGACAGAAGGGCACCAGCCACACTGTGGCACTCAAGCAATATCGATAGCAGTGCCAAAGGATATAGGATAATGAAGAACAGGAATATGGGCTTTTTTGTGCTGCACAATGGGGCAAGAGTTTCCAAAACAAATGTTTCAAAGGCAGAAATGCCCACGAAACCACTGATAACTCGGCAGGCTGAGTGACAGATAGCTATCTGAGAATTTGCTCTGCAGTGTTTATTTCTCTACAAGCTTTTTTGTATTATAACCAAAACCTAAATTCACATGCTTAAAATTTCCTTTAGAACTAGATAATCATATTAATGCAGCTGATTCCATAATTCTGCACTGAGAGTGCTTTAGGAACTGTTATAGCCACACTAAGTGCCCTCAGACTCCAAGTGAATCAGGAATGGAAAAGTAATTTTGACTTCAGTCCTCTGAGTCCCTCTTCATGCTATCTTTTTTGGTTTAACCTCCAGAAAGACAGAAATTATGGCAGAGATTGTTATTCAAGCAAAAGGCAAACATCCTGAACAGTGCAGTAAGTAGTGTAGTGAAATCCTGCTGTTGTATTTGCATATTTCTAAAGCATTTTACAGCAGGGCTGCTACCTATGAAATACAAAGGGTGATTTTACACAGTCATGGCTGTGTAAAGAATTTTTTGCTCATACAAATATCACTCCATTACATCACAAAGGGTAAATGAATGACAGGATAAGGGAAAGAAACAGCTGGGCATCATATGGGGAGATGCAAAATGGCTGGATCACAGTACTGAAAACATAAAGTCATTTCAACAGGACTATGTCCTATCAACCTCTAAACCTCTTCCAGACACAAAGGAAATCAATAACATTATAAACAAAAAAAAGTGAAAAACACAAACCACACTCCTTACAGCATTTTGATACTCAAGAAGCTAATGACAAACTGTTTGATGTAAAATGGTGTCCCCATTAATGATGCTGATGTGACTTCAATAACTCATACAGTACAATGATGGACTCCAAGCAGAACTAAGAAATAGATATTAGCACTCAGGAAGACATGGGAGAAGTATGAATACTAGCTAGCCCTGGAATGCTAAGAAATTGGCTCCTCAGTTACAGTAGTTTGCAAAGTAACTGCAACACCTCATTAGAGAGGTGTGTGAGAAGGGAAAATCAGAACCACACAAAGGACCTAAGTTTATAAACAGTGAGTAAGCAGCAATGGTTTCCAGCATGATTTAATCAGCCTGCACAAATGAGGCCAAACATTGGTCTTTGTCCAGATGTATTAACTATTCACAATGGACTATGAATTCAACTAAATTAGCACTTTTTGTTGTTTCACAGGTTGTAGAGACCTTCCATGCCATGAAACAGGTTAGACAAACTAAGGCTGATGTGTAACCTGGTCATAGCAAATTAGAAACAACTACTGGTTTGCATTTTCATTCTTCCTACTATGATGGCTGCCCAAGTGACATGGTTTTGTTTTACTGCTTGCACAGATAGCTCCCCTTGCAAACAAATATGTATGAAAGTGAGATCTGAATACTTCTGGTGAGAACTTTGATGCACATGTATGTTTACAATTCCTGATGTTGTTCAGCACTGTCCACACTAAATTTCTTGGTTTGTACAAAGAGTGTTGGAGTACTAATAGAGGGCGCCTTGACTTCTGCATAAAACTGTGCTTTGTTTAAACATATATTAAAGTATTTTTTTGCATGTAATCTGCCTACTTCTGCTTCAAATGAAATTTGATTCAAATGGAATTGGTAGGAACAACCAAGTTAGAATTCCACTTACCAAACTATTTAAATGTCCTCTAATCTGTCTTTTCCAAATTCTTCTGTGATGTGCTTTAATCTCTCAGGAAATAAAAACCTACACAAAAATGTCGCTAAAACAGATTTATGAGCAGAGTTGCTATTGTTCACCTTTTTATTTTGCTAACAGAATGACCCTGTGTCAGCAAAACACAGTGTTTTTCAACATCATATAAAATAACTTCACTTTTTCAGACAGTCTGCTTAATTACACTTTGACTACTTAGTAATAAAATATCTAGAAAGAAAAAGAAATAGATACTTAAAAAATACAGCACCATGTTCTATAACAGTGATATAAAACATTAACAGGAACAATGCTGCATAATTATAAAGTATAGTTTGACTTTCTTTTCAAAGGAAAAAGAAATAATAAGTTTATAGCACATAGGAAATGTTACGGGAATGATGGGCTTCCTTAAACAACTCAAAACTGAGTATTAGCTCTCTGTACATAGACGGGAAATTACTATTATATGCTGTTGCTTGGTATATCTTCTTCCATTCAAATTATAAAAATCTAGTCAGTAGAAATGAGCAGATCATTGCTTTTTGGTTGGCAGGAAAGTTTTTAAATATTAGACTGAAGCAATTCTTTGGCTTTTGTTTGCTTTTTTCACTTTAGAGGAAAACTGGAGAAAATAAACATTTTCCTGCACACTCAACATTTCATTTGAGCATTAACAGAACATTACATTCTGCAACAGTTGTACAAAAAGCAAAGAAAAAGCCAAAGGGAGAATACTCCTTTTTTATCTCAATACTCCTTTTTTATCTCCCAGCGCCAAAGCCTCCTCACTGACTTTGTCCACATTCTTCAAGTCTAGTCATTCATCTCCACTTATCTGTTCTTTTCAAATGCCAAAATGTTAATCTGACTTACAAAACCCCCATAATTTATTCACATTGGTCAGGAATAGGTAATTCAACTTAGATCTGACTTTTTAAATATTCGGCTACTGAACCAAAAATCAGTCGTTAGCACAATACTCAGCAGAGGAAAACTGGGCTGCAGTTGGTAATTTTATTTGATGGAAGACTTAACTTGGTGAGAGCTTGCATTGGGAATATATATGTACTACAAATGCATACACACTATATCTGATGAAGAGTGGAAAGACCATCTACAAAGAATAACAAAATATTTCCATTTTCAACTCTGAAGTTATACACTTGAATCTTAATCTAAGAGAAATGTTTCCCATTTAGACAGGAGAATGTTTTCAGACTGATAATGACAAAAGCTATTTTCCTAAGTGACCAAAGCTGAACTCACAGCTGTACTATTCAAAGTTTATATTTTCTTTAATTGTAATTTTATAATCTCACAGGTTATAAATCAACATGCATTTGGCAGTCTGGCTTTATGTAGGTTGAGTTCAATATGCTGGCATGCTCTATTTGACTCAGGAGTTAAGATAATTTGTAACAAAGCTTCAAATTCAAACAAATTTCCTTCATTATCATATCAGAGCATGTTTTTAAAAATCTGCTTACCAGGTTTAAAAGGTCAGCTGACTTGACTTCCCTTCTTACTGTCTCCTCTGGAGTTCACATTTTTGTTCACACTTCTGGCATGAGTATTAGCAGGATATGATGTAAAGGTTTCACTCCTATGAATTTACAGTGTCTCTGGAAAGGGCAAAAACCTCTCATATCTTAAGACTGGAGACTAGCTCGAAGACAGAAAATGAAATGCTGAAATATGCTATAGCAAAGGATATAAAGCTAAACCTGAGCTTTGCAGCTGGTATTTGATACCATTTTTGCACCAATGCGTCCTGTACCCTGTAATGCCACTTTTTATCAATGTTCTGTTATCAAAACTGCATTCAGCTTTTTTGTTAGCATAGGTGTATTTTCAAGGGTCTGGGTATTATTCTGCCCATGTCCCCCAAATGAACTTCAAATTTCTGCCACCATCCAGATTTCTGCAACCTACTCTATGAAAACAACAACCCATGATCCATTCTTATCTTCTCAAGAAGTAAGAAGATCCCTGACCCTATTTCCCTGCAAGCTATTTGTTTTTCTGTCTAGAGCTCTTTTTCTCCAGGGAAGACTTTCTTCTGGCACTGCTTCACTTTCTCCAGCTTCAAGACAATATTGAGCTGAATGCTGAGTTCAACTCTCTGTCACCACTGTCAGAGAAGTCCAGGAGAGACCTCCTGCCCATGCTCAGCCTATTTCCTCCCCAGGAAATATCCATTTGGCTTGGGGCACTTGTCTTCCAAGCACAGGCAGTCTGGTGACTCTAGGCAGTCTCATCCTATAATCAGCCAGTACTTCTTAGGGCTTTTTCACTGCAGTGGTCCTCTCCTTGTCTAACATTTGATATGGTAACCAACTGAGAGAATTAAAAAAGAGAAGGGTATTAGCAAAAGAAAGGGGGGATCTTACCAAAATGTGTAAATAGTGGAGGAGGTGGAGTAAAAAAGATGGAACCAGAGTCTTCTCAGAGGGATGCACTGACAGAATAAGAGGCAACGGGCACAAAGTGAAACACAGAAAGCTCCATTTAAATGGAAGAAAAATATTTTCTTTTACTCTGAGGCTGGGCAGACATTGGAAAAGACGCCCAGAGAGGTTGTGGGGTCGTCATCCTTGAGAATGTCAAAACCCAATAGGATATGGTTCTAAGCAGCCTGCTTTGAACATGCAGACTGAATTAGAGACTCCAGAGAGCTGCTCTGTGCCACTCTGGGATTCAGTGACAAAGATGTGTAGGAGTAAATGCAGGTGCATGGAAGAAAAGATGAGGTCCAGAATAAGAATAAATGAAAATACAGATTTAAATTATGTGGGGTGGAGGATAAAAATACCCTTTAGGAAGCTGGAGTGAGAAACAGGCAATACAGAGGAAAGAATGAAGAGAAGCGTGGCAGGAGATCCTACCAGGCAAATCTAGAAGCTCAAGGTACCAATACTTTATTTAAACATCTAAGCCAGCATTCTTGCTGAACAGGCATCTTGACCTGGTAGGACTGTAAATCTTTGCCTGGGGACTTCTCAAGCTAGCAATCAGTGGGTGACAACCCAAACGTCGGTTAAGTAGATGCTAAGAAACACATCGAATGAATTTGTTAGTGTGAAATGTCTGTAAACAAGGAAGGAATGCCAAATTGATGAAAGTGACCCTTCCCTCTCAAGCTCCTTCCCCAAGTACATATTATTAATTAACTTGTTGAGCTACTGAAGGTTTGTCTAAGTTTTGAAGCTCTAACACAGAGTTCCCATTCACCATCACCAAACTAACCTTCACCAACTTCCCTTCCCTCCCCAGCTGTTTGTGAAATCCCGCATTTGTGAAAGTCAGAACAATCCAGGGCAAAGGTGGTATGTAAACAAATGAGGAACATGTGTTTCCAAATGGGAAAGGGGGTAATGCAGGCAGTAAAATTAGTGCAGCAAGGCCTGAGCTAGCAGCTGTGGTAACAGAGGAGTGGGAGGGTTGCCACAGCATTAGAGGGAGCGGACAAGGGAGCAAGAGGTAAAACTCAGGTATTAGATGATCACTGTATTTCCCAGATCCAGACAGGCCTGGATTTTGATTTTTTTTTTCTCTTTGATGCAGCTAATGTGGATTTTTCTGTTTTCTAGTGGGTATTTGTTTAACTCAAAAAGCAGTCATATGGGAACAATTTCCACTCTGTTCCAAATTAGCAGGACCATAATGGCAGGTGTTTGTAGGGATGGGCTAAGAAGCATGGAAAGAATCAAAGGCAGCACCTGCCTGGGTGAAATATTGTTTTGTCTTTTTCATTCCCATCCATATTGAAACTGTTTTTTAAGGGCACGCTTATGGTGAATATGCTTTAGTAATTAAAAAACAGTCAGTAAAGAATAATTAGTAGGTTTCTGAGGGGCTAATATCAGTATATCCCTCTAAATCTCACTTAGAAAGAAACTCTGAAATTGTGCACTGAAAGAGAAGCATGGAGCATATTATTTTCTGCTATATATACCCTTTTAGCAATATAGATGATCCTAAAGAAGTGTTTACTCAATGACTATTTAACATCTGTCTACAGCATACAGACTTAGATTGTGGTTTCTACTTACACAACATTCAGATAAATTGTATAGAAGAGCAAGAACATAGAAGAGCAATACTGGCTTCATAGCATTCTTCCTCTCTTGGTATCAGAGAGCTCTTGGAGGGAGAGCAATGTCACAATCCCANGCCCCACCTGCTTTAACAGCTTATGAAGATGGTAATAGAATACATGCTTTTGGTTACCTCTTACATTGTAACCTAGGACACCACTTTAGAGTGAGAAAAAATGAGGCAGAGAAAAGCTGAGCTATTGATGCTAAATCAAAGAGCAAGCCAGAGCTAGAGTAAGCAGCAGGACCCAGATCTCCTGACTCCCAGGCTGCACCCTCTCACATTTCCTTTGGCAGCTTAAATCTGCTAACTTCCCTACATACGTTGCCAGGCACCACTCAGGGTTTGTAAGCTTTTAATGGGTTAATTAGCACCAAAGCATTTTTGTTCTGTGGTCTAGACATAGAAATATCCAGATTTTGTTTCCCTTGAAAGGCAGCCCATCCTGGAATCTGTACGATCATCCATTTCCATGTTTTTCTAGGGCCAGATGGGGCTAAACATGATTTGAAGATTTTTTTCCCCTTTCTTTTCTTTAATGTTTCTTGTCCTTTCTTTCACTGACTACCAGCTTGTTTGTTTTGTTTTGAGGATGATGCCAACTGTAAAATAAAAAATTCAGTTTCCAAGGTAGAGAAATTAGAGAATGATGGATTAGCTGTTGCCAAGAAAAAATAATAATTCCTGGACCTAACAAATAAGTCTGAAAATAAAGAAGGTATTATTAAATGTTATATAATTTCAGCAGGACAAAAGCAGAGAGAACTTTCAAGAGATTGCCCTATTTTAAAATTTTTTTTAACACTCTGGAGACTGCGGATCATATTGTTCATTTAGGCATGCAGCTGTAAATATGTGGTTCTTCCTACTCCAGTTGAATTACCCCAGATATCTCTGGTGTACCAAAACATGATATCCCTTTTACCATTCTCTCCTATGTGTTCATGCTTGCAAGCAAATACTGTATTATATGTCTGGGCCTCAGCCAGACACCATGGAATCAGATATGAATTTTCCCAGAGGGCAGGGGCTTCATGTTTGTGGGTTTTTGCCTCCAAATTCAGTGCTCCAAATCCACATACTTCAAAATGTGTAAGTACCAACTCCAATCTAATTCCGAATTTTAGTGTCATTATTATTCTATTTATTTCTCAATATTTTTATTTTAAATTGGAAATACAATTTTTAAGCACATTCCTGAAGTAGTTTTGCTAGTATACATACAATAAATACGTAACAGCCAGTTTGAAAAAAAGTCAGTGCCACTCATTTGTGATTAGCTGTGCAAATCTTTCCCGGTGTTTCCATTAGAGAAAATGTTCCAGTCTGTACTCATAAACGCTGTACACCACATCACACAACTACATGTTCTCTTCTTCCTACATTGCATGTTACCACCTGCTATAAACTGATGTACTCCACTAGTTTCATTTCTTTTAGTCACAGACACACTGTCAAATATCTCCTACCTGTCATTTTACCAGCTCTCAGGAAAGCACAAGCCAGCAGAACGGCAAAGGTGCTTGACCAAGACAATGGCACAGAGCAGAGGTGTGTTTGGGTTTGTTTATTTTTTAAAATCAGCTCTGCACTTATTGACACAAACTGAGGTTTGGATTTATTAATATAATTTTGTCTGTTTATATGTCAAACCTGGATAAAATAAGCACTGCCAGAAACAAATTACTTTCATGCACTACAATATGAATGTACAGTCTTAAGATTCCCTACAGACACAAAGGCCTTGGGCACTTCACTCATATTTATTGGAGATAAATACCATATTGTCTTCCTATAAACATTAAGTTTATGAATGCTGACATACTATAGTGACATTTAAATTCTTGGACTTGAAAAACCTGCTTCAATGGTAAAGCAAGTATCAATATGATCAATTTTTATGAAAACATACTATTTTACCCCTAAAATAGTAAGATAAATGTTCAGAAATGTGGTTAATTTTAGCCTTCCTGATCTGCCAAGGCTTAATTCCAGTTCTTTGCTAGTGTTACTGCCACGACTACAGTGGTGGAAAGCTACAGCAATGAAGTGCCAAATGAAAGCCAAAAAGCCAAAGGAGTTACCCAGCAATGAAAAACATTTAATTTTATGGTTCTGCATCCCAATCTCATTTGTAAAGACAACCCCCAACTACTTCCTTTATGATTCCTTTCCAGACAGACTCCCAGTCCATCCTATTAAAAAATAAATAACTAACAATGCAATGGTCAAAGACCACCTAGAAATGGCAACTATTTTAGCTGATAACATTTTGCACATCTTTGTTGTCAGTGTGATTCATATATAAGCCAGGAAACCTGGATAATACATTGAATTTTCAGCTGGACTGATCTCGATGATGTCACATGTTTTTGTACCTCCCTGACATATTTTTCCCTCCTCTCTTTTATTTACTGAGATTGCATTTCCATAGGCAAGAAAACACAACACTTGACATACTGGGCTCCAGCCTCATCTGTGAGCCTTAGCTGCTGGATTGGTAAAAACTGTATTAAGGCTTTACTTGCAGGTTCACTTTCCTACCCTATCTGAGCTGGTGTGGATGAGCAAGAGACATGGTCAGGCAAGAGCATAGCTACAACACAGCTCAGACAGAACTGAGGGCACACCCCTCTGCTTAGGAGCAGCTCCTGAGAAAAGCAGCCAAGAGCTCACCAGAGCTTCTCTTGGACTCAAGGCCAGCCGTGGACACTACACAAGCAAAGTGCTGTTCAGAGTCATGAGCCCAGGCAGGAAGAGAAGAGAAGAGAAGAGAAGAGAAGAGAAGAGAAGAGAAGAGAAGAGAAGAGAAGAGAAGAGAAGAGAAGGACGCCTGTTGTCATGCTACGGATAATGTCAGGGCTTGTTCAGGGCTGGCCTGGGAAGAAGAGGTGTGACTCATGTTAAATTGCCAAAGTGACTGCTAAAGAGCAGGAGATCCTGCTCCTGCAAAAACTGAGACATAAGAGATTTAGCAGAAGCATATGCTGCTTGGATATCCCATCTCCTCCTCTATCATCCTCAGAAACCTGTCAACCTCTCAGGGCTTTAGCATGGCCAAAATAAGCAGCAAGAAAATGGGCTTTGCTCGTCTAAGTATTTTGCCTGTGTCTAGGGCCAGATCTGCAGGGTTTCATTTCCTTCACTAGTTCATTCCTTGAAGACATTCCTCAGGACTCCAAACCTAGTACCCATCTTCTGGTACAGGAACTCATTATTTCGTTCCTTTAGATGTTCTTTCCTTATTTCTGTCACCTTGACAAGCCACAGATAATTCCTTCATACCACCTCTATATATCTGAATATAATTCACATTTATTTTCTTGTTCATCTCCCTATTTACTCCCATCTCCTGTCATGGGCCCTAATTTTAGTGTTTCTTTTGCCCTTACCTAGATCAGACATAGCACCTATCTGTAGTTGCAAAGAAAGCCTTGCCAAACCTTAAGGTGCAAAATGGTCTGAGCAGAGATATAATTTAGGAATATTAAACTGTTACATACAAGTAGGCCTTTTCAGAGTCCATGCAAAATGTGTACTCTTAGAGGCTTATAACTTGACCATACATGCCCAGCACTGAGTGAACGAACAGAAGTTATGTCACTGACACGAAGCTTTTCCCCTGCTTTCAGCCTCATAACCCCAGAAAATGGTACACCTGTGCCTTAAGGCACTGGAGTTCTAGAGATTTTCAACAAAAAGTTTGCCACAGCTTTTTAGACATAGTCAGAACCAACATATTTTCCTCTAGTCTTATTTTTGGAAATGGCTGAACTGAGTTTTCCAAAATAATCAGACTTGGGCAGACACCTGACATGGAAATTTTCAGCCTAAACTGTGTGAGTTCAGCAAAGTTATAAAGCAAGGAAAAGCAAGGTCTTATCATGAGAAGATTGGGGGCAGACAGATAGTGCTACCAATCCCACCTGTGAGACATGTGACAACTGACATCATTATTATCTATCTTACCATTGGTTATCAAGCAATTTCCATGATAATACATTAACGCCATAAAATATTGGTCTTTCAGGCCAAAGTCTTCCATGCTTAGTGTTTGGCCAAAGGCAATTTTTTCTAGAGAACATTTGGGAAAAACAAAACAAAACAAGAAATCTACTGAGACACTTCTGAGATATGTGTTTGAGAAACACAACATGTATTGAATGCAATACGTATTAATGCAACACAATACAAAGTGTATTGAACATTTTGCCCATTGTTACAAAGTTTTTCCAGGTCAACTATACCAGGATGGCTAAAGAACAAAACATAAAACTTGGCATTTGAATAGCCTGTAATGAGCAGTGCTTGTCTGGATAAACTGGGAGTGGGAGGAGAGGGGAGGAAGATCACCACCTATGGCTTGTCCCACCAAAACCTTGAAGACCAACATGAGGGAGTTTTCTGCAGTTTCTGAACTTCTCATTTTGTGTGTGAATCCACTGTTGCCTCCCCTTTGCCACTAAGTTAAAATGAATTTACACTCTGGGTCAGTCTTCTGAGTGCCAACTGAATTTCCACTGTTTAGCAAACTGCTGGAGCCTGTATTTATAAATTGGTGATGATTATAAATGAGTTACCAAAGGTTGCTGTCCCTGCTGGTTGTATCTGGAGGACAGATTACCAGACACTCCTCCAATCAGTCACTGAGAAGACTTTTTGCTAACAAACCAGTGCCTCACTCTCTGCTTGGCATGTTGGCTGTGAGCCCTGTGGGACTGTAGCCATTCCTTCAAACTTCCATTATCTTAACTTTCTAACTACTTGTTGGTATCTTAGGCCAATGTTACTATTTTTCCTTTATCTTTAAATCTTACCCAAGCCTTCTTTAGAAGTGCCCACTTTACATAAATTAAAACCAAGTCATCAAATCTCTACTTTTGCCCCCTTCAGGCTGGCACCCTTGCTGCCACTATTTCAAACATGATCTGATGCCATTTTGAAGCAGGAAACTGGGATTACTAAAACAGCTTTATTGTTTCATCTCCAGTAAGAACAAAAATATTTGATAACTCAATGCCATTTCCCTCAGTTCTGTGAAAAAAACCCCATGCTCCCTGCCTCTTCAGTGTTTTCCCTCTACTCTTTTAGCTAATAGGTATTGTCTAATAGATTGCTTTTGTTCCATCCAGAAGACATTTTGAGGGAGGATACAAAATCTTGAGTGCAATCACATGGCACATACAGGACAACCAGAGGATCAGGCATGGGTTTAGGAGAGGCAGGTCCTGCTCAGCCAACCTGATCTCCTTCTATGACAACATGACCCACCTAGTGGATGAGGGAAAGGCTGTGGATGTTGTCTATCTGGACTTCAGCAAAGTCTTTGACAGTGTCTCCCACAGTGTTCTCCTGGAAAAGCTGGCAGCCCACGGATTGGACAGGTGCACCCTTCTCTGGGTTAAGAACTGTCTGGAAGGCTGGGCCCAGAGGATGGTGGAGAATGTTCTGCATCCAGTTGGTGTCCAGTCACTAGTGGTGTCCCCCAGGGATCCGTGCTGGGGCCAATCCTGTTCCATATCTTTACTGATGATCTGGACACGGGGACTGAATGCACCCTTGGTAAGTTCATGGACAACACTAAGTTGGGTGGAGTCTTGATCTTCAGGAGGGTAAGAATGCTCTGCAGAGGATTCTAGACAGACTGGATTGATGGGACAAGGCAAATTGTATGGGTTTCAATAAGGTGAAATGCCCAGTCCTGCACTTGGGTTGGAACAACCCCATGCTACAGACTGGGGGAAGAGTGGATGGGAAGTGGCCCATTGGAAAAAAACCTGGGGGTGCTGAACAACAGCAGCTGAACATGAGCCAGCGTGTGCCCAGGTGGCCAAGAAGGCCAATGGCATCCTGGCTTGTATCAAAAATGGTGTGTCCAGCAGGACCAGGGCAGTGACTGTCCCCCTGTATTCAGCACTGGTGAGGCTACACCTCAAATTGTGTGTTCAGTCCTGGGCCCCTCACAAGAAGACATGAAGTGTGTCCAGAGAAGGGCAAAGCTGGTGAAGGATCTGGAGGGATCCTATGAGGAGTGGCTGAGTGAGCTGGAGGTTGGTCAGCCTGGAGAAAAGAAAGCTCAAGGGGGACCTTATTTCTCTCTACAACTACCCGAAAGGAGGACGTAGCCAGGTGGGTACCAGTCTCTTCTCCCAGGAAACAAGGGACAGGAGAAGAGGACAGAGCCTCAAGCTGTGCCAGGGGAGGTTCATGTTGGATATCAGGAATAATTTCTTCATGGAAAGGGTTGTCATGCATCAGAATGGGCTGCTCAGGAAGGTGATTGAGTCACCATCCCTGGTGGTGTTCAAGAAATGACAGGACATGGCACTTAGTGACAATGTCTAGTTGACAAGGTGATGACCAATCAAAGGTTGGACTCAGTGATCTTGGAGGTCTTTTCCAACCTAATGATTCTATGACTCTAACCCATGATTCTATGAAAATACAGTGGAAGAGGACCAGGCTATATTCACATTTTCTACATCACACAGAAGATGAAACAACAGTCACTGATGTGTGAGGGTGAGTGTGGTTAAACAATTATCCTCCCCTGGAAGGCAAGGTTCTAGGCTGCAGAAATGGGACACATTTGGGATAAGCCACAGAGATTTGTCTGTATACTGTGTATAACAATAAATCCTATATGCCACACCACATCAAACCACTTTGCATTCCCTGGGCACTCCAAGTTTTCTGTGCTGCATATTGTACATACACTTACAGTACTGGGTGAATTTATCATAGATACCTATAGTCATTTAAGTCACTTATGCATTTAGCCTTGACTGATTGTGCAGGCTTCCTCTGTAGTCAATGAAGGGAGACAAGACACCTCAGGGAAACTCACCAGTTCCCAGCATAGATGTCAAAGGTAAGTAGTATAATTGCCTTCTGGAACTGTTTATCTGCTGACCCCATGAAAAGCCTACATGTGGAGCCAGACTAATGGTCTATATTATAAGACGGTTCATATTAGCTGAAATAAATATTCCTCAGCATGCTGGCATACACACACTACAGAAACACTATAGAAACCTTATTAACCTAATTTCATTTAAATCCTGTATCCCTGATGGTCAGAATACATCCAGCTTTCTAATACATTCTGAAAGACAACCATTGGCCAATGATTTCTTTTTCCAGGAACATCTTTACTCTAGCTTAGAGTGGAATCAGACTAATACTGCCAGCAGTAAGTGGCAGAAATATTTATTTTGGCTCCTAAATATGAAATTTAGCTCATTCAGCATTCAGGGTGTTGGCAGGAGAAATGGTATAGTGAAAGCTTTAATTTTTAAAGAGTGTCTGCCCCACCTGACACAATGGAAAATATAAAGGATTTTCCTTGTACCTATGGGCTTTGAGCAAGAACATTGCAAAGTTCAGTAATGATTTAACAGGATCTGAACTGTGAATGTATGTAGTACATTTGAAATGAATGAGGTTGATAAAGAGCACTACTGAGTAAGTACAATCAATTGCTTTTGCATGACAAAACATACTATCTGACAGGATAGTACTTATGTGTCTGCCAGCATAATTCTCAAATTCATCAAGGTTTTTGCTGAAGATATAGTTTCACTAAGTATTTCTTTCTTACATCGTATCTGGCAAATACCAAAATAATATGGATACTCCCTACGAGACAAGCTCTCAGATTATAGCGGAATAATTCAGACACAAGGAGAAGATTCTGGCATGGTCACAGAGCCAGCAGTAAAAGTCAGGTGTTCTCAATTGCACGGCTGTGCATCTTGCAGAGAGCCCTCTCCCCTTCCTTGCAGTGTTCCCATTGATGCCATTCATACGCTTGGTTCAAAATCTCATGGTATTTTTTTCTCTGCTACTATCATGCCTCACAACCTGCTCTACACAGCCCCTTCAGCACCTTCACTTTGTATTCTGGACCTTTCCTGGAGTTTCACTGCAACTTTGCTCTCCCTTCCTTCCACAGAGCTGCCTGTGGCCTTTGTGGTCCTGAGAAGGTGGAGAACTCCCTTCCTCACGTTGTTTCCAGATCCCTGCAGAGGGCTTAAATTTTATCATTGTGCTCAGGCTCACTCACAGAAGGCATTAAGTTCTTTGGGAATACCACCAGTCACAAAACTCTGCCCTCGCAAACTGTGAAGACCTTAGACATTTTGCCTTTGATGAGTTTCTCCCTGTCTTTTAAGACATATAGACCACCTTCCTTACAATGACATAAAGATATTTTTTCAAGTGTTTGCCTTTGAAAAGTATCGAGTTTCTGCTGGATAGCAGATCACATTTTCAAAAGTAGGATACTGCTCTCAGCACTATTTTGCACAACAGCACACACAGCACATATTGTAATACTACACCCCACTGTTTCAGGAACAGAGACTACCCCATCTTTGGAAAACCAGTTTCCAGTTCCTTCCCTATTCCTTCTACCTAAAGATGATCACACAAAACTGGATGAAGCTCCAGAAACAGAAGGTTTACTACTGAAGCAGCAGAGGATCAAATAACATGGTGTTGCCTGGAAAATAGAACAGGTCTTCCCAAACAACATTAGAGTGATAATATAAAAGCAAACCTTTACTTGAAAGCTTTCAGGCACACAATATGGCAAAAAAGCATGTAGTACAGTAATTCTACAATTTTATGAGGTTAATTGATTAGTATACCTATCATATATTGTCCAATTTAAAGGTTAGTTGGTTAGGTAATAATTCCCTGGGTCCCGCCCCACTGGAAGTGGTCCAGGGGCTTCTTGCCCCACTTTTGCTATGTCTGGTCCAGATTCTGGTTGGAAAAGAGAACATCCTTGTAGTTGGTTCTCTTCTTGGAATAAGACTAAACAATATTTTAGGAATGTGTTTAGAAGGTTAGCTTAGTGTTCCTAAATACAGAGAAAGAGGATAGGAAAGTACTAGGAGCTACAGCCATGCATTAGCAATCTGCAAAGCTACAAATATATGAAAAATTTAAAAAGGCACCAGTGGACTCTGGGACATTGAACAGCCTAAAGAACATCTTTAAAGTTCTAAGTTGATAATAGGCAATTTTTTTTTTGTCATATGTTCTCATTAAATAGGAGTTGCACTGCAAACTCTGATGAGCAGGGTGGAGGCAGAAAGCAGATCTTGTGCAACAAGGAGCAGGAGCAGCACATGTTTTATATTCAGCCAACAGCAGTGTTGAATGACGCTGCTTGGAGCCACATCCAGAACTTTTTGGCCAGGAAGACTAGTTAGCTGTGTGCCAACGTCTGCAAAGGTAAAGTAAGAGGGAATAAAGGGGGCTCTCAGAGACCTGAGAGTTTGCAGATAAATATCTTGTGAAAGGAGAGGGTAAATGACTCCCTTTCAGAGAACTGCAACAAGTGTTCAGGCTCAGAGAAGTAATGTAAACAGACCAGTGGAACTCTTTTGCAGAAGGAAAATTAAGCTAATATCTCTCACTTTGGATCAAACCACATCCTATTTTCAGGATCATTGAGCCTAGCCGCATTAGACATGCATCTGGCCTATGGTACTCTTCTCAGCCCGGCAGTACCATAGCAGACATACCATTTAGCTCACAAAAGTTGGTACATTTTCCACCATTAGGGACTGAAAAAATTAGCATGAAAAGATAGCCCAAAACGTACAGATAGGCCTTAAATGCACAAAATTCCTTTAAGTCTCAAACAGCTTTGATCTTCGAACACTTAGATACTTTTAATCTCATGCTTAGCCTAGAAGGTGTCAGGCAGGCCAAACACAGACTAAGCAATTGCAAACTCTTTCTACGTAAGTATTTACATCTTCCTGACTTTGATTTAGTTTTGAGACTGAACACCAGCAATATCTCATTTTGCTTTCTTAGTTTACTTTTTTTGATTCAGTGCAAAGAACAATCTTACCCTTTAAATGGATTTAAAGCTGCCCATGGTAATTCCTGAATCCTATGCACTGACTTACTGTGTACAGATATTGAACTAATATACTAGTGGCACAGTCAGGCTGGGAAATTAAGGTGGGGCTAGATTAAGATTCTTCATACACCTGAGACATAAGGGGAAAGCCTAGTTTTTGTTTTTTGGGCTTTTTTAATGGAGTCTGTAATAGACAAATTGGAATAGTTCGTTTTGTTTTGTTTTTTTCAAGAGAAAAGCAGTTTTTGCAGGGAGAGCAGGAATACAGGGATTCACGAATTTTTCAAGAAATACACTTGAAAGAAAGTGAGAGAGATTATGTCTCGAGACCAAGAAATGAGACTCTTTTGTATGAGAATTCAGGGAAAGGTTTACCTTTTAGGAACCCCAGGAAGAGGAAAGTCAGGCCCTTGAAAAGGTGAACTATGTACAGACCTGGTATAATTTTAATATCGTGTTTCTCTAATGTTATGCTTTGCTCCTGCTGTTAGAATTATACAACAGTCTAGCTTAAACAGACTGGCCTTATTCCCACTTAGTCACAAATCTGCTAGTCCAAGAGAAGAACCACAGTTACCAGAAACACATGAGAGTCTGCTGGGTAAGCTCAACTGATTGACAGGCTGCTCTTCTGTGAGAAAATTCAAAAAATATATGGAAGCATGAGGACTTGTACATGCCTAGGGGGTACTTGTGGAGACGTACAAGGGAACAGTTATGTCCTCTCTCCTTGAACTTACCAAGCTTTTCACTCCCTGGAAGAGCAAACT
Organism: Aleadryas rufinucha; assembly: GCA_013397815.1. Classification (NCBI taxonomy): domain Eukaryota; kingdom Metazoa; phylum Chordata; class Aves; order Passeriformes; genus Aleadryas; species Aleadryas rufinucha. The sequence goes on along the minus strand of VZTH01019488.1, from coordinate 8,439 downwards.
GGTGGCAAAGTAGGTAGAAAGCACAGGAAAACTGATCCTTTGTCAGCAAGCTTCTTGTTACATGGAAGAAGACAAAGATGAAGGAGAACTGCAAGGAGAAGATAAAGGAGACGGAGAAGAAGAAGAAGAAGAAGAAATAATGGGGAAATGCATATTCAAACACTCAGATACTTAAATCCTTCCACCTCTTACCCTACAAACTGATGTCAGAGGTGACTGCTGTTTATGTGAGTGAATCATGCTTGTACTACTGAACAAACAGCTTTTCCTACCTCTTATCAAACAAGGCCCTCCACAATCTAGGACTGCAGCTTTTTGTCTGGTTGTTATTGTCCTAATATAAAACTTCATGTGTGCAAATCACAGAATCATAGAAAGGTTGGGCTCTAAAGGCCATCTAGTTCCAACCCCCCTACCATGGGCAGGGACACCTTTCACTAGACCAGGCTGGTGAAAGCCCCATCCAGCCTGGTCTTGAACACTTCCAGGGATGAGGCATCCACAGCTTCTCTGCACAACCTGTTCCAGTGTCTCATCACTCTCACAATGAAGAATTTCTTCCCTATATCTAATCCACAGGCTCTCAGAGAAAGTTCCTCTCCAGCTTTCTTGCAGGCCCCCTTTAGGTACTGAAAGTCAGCTATAAGGTCTCCCTAAAGTCTTTTCTTCAGGCTGAACAGCCCCAACTCTCTCAGCCTGTTGTCATAAGAGCAGTGCTTCAGCGCCCTGATCATTCATCTTCCTGGCCCTCCTCTGGGCCTGATCCAGCACGTTCTCATACTTCTCCTGTTGGGGACCCCAGAGCTGGATGCAGCACTCCAAGTGGGGTCTCATCAGAGTGGAGCAGAGGGTGAGGATCCCCTCCCTCACCCTGCTGGCCACATTGCTTTGGATGCAGCCCAGGGTGCATTTGGCTTTCTGGGCTGCCAGTGCACATTGTTGGGTTGGGTTGTGCTTCTTGTCCACCAACACATTAATGCCTCCAAGTCCTTCTCCTCAGGGCTGCCCTCAATCCATTCTCCGCCCAGCCCGAATCTGTGCTTGGGATTGCCCTGGCCCAGGTGCAGGACCTTGCGCTTGGCCCTGTTGAACTCCATGAGGTTTGCACAGGCCCAGCTCTCAGGCCTGTCCAGGTCCCTCTGGATGGCAGCAGTAAGTCACCGCAGCTAGTTCCACAAAATGGACCTTAGTGTCTCCATGCAGCTCCCTGCATCTGCATTCAATGATTCTCAATTGAACATAATCATTCACAGAGTGTGGAAACACAGCCAGTGCTATGCAAATTATGTGAAGTATTTCTTTTTTCATATATTGCTGACAGCACCGGAGAGGCTGAGCACACAAACCAGTATTCCTACTGTGACTCAGTGACACTTGCTGTGTTTCTAGCAATGCATTTATCCTGGGTTGCAAATGCTTAAAATTCAGTAATATGCTCTGATGCTGCATGTGACGACATAACTTGAGTCATTTCAGAGCAGTGTTAGGTCTAAATGATAACAGAAGCAAAAGGCAGTAAAAGGTTACTTTTTTTCCACTATGCCTTTGATAAACACAAGCTAAAGCTCTGTTGAATAAAATGAAGCTAATGTTTTTGTGTTTCAAAGCTGAATCACAACTGAAAAGGTTTCTACGGAAATGAAGGAAAGAGGCCAAAAGAAAATTGTGTTTTCTTTTTCCCTTCAAATGGACAAGCTTTGCAGTGGTTATATAATATTTAAGTTACTGAATATGGAACGTTACTCTGTTCAAGAATAAATGGTTCACATATGCAGAGTGATTCAGCCAAATTTACATTCTGTGAATAAATGTTTATTTATGAAATTACACATGCAGCATAACCAAAATGAAGCAGGGACAGGCTATGACAGCTCTTCTAAGATATGTACAATACCAGATCTTTCATGGAGCTACTAAACTGGCATATACATATTCAATATGTACCTAAAGTCACAAGAAGCAAACTGACAGACAAGAAACAAATTTCTCACTACAGTGTTCCTGCTTCACGTTTTGCAGGCCATGGACAAACTACGTGGGCTTGCAGAGACATTATGCTAAAACAGATTTTTTAAGACACTGGTAAGACAGCAGAAGAGTAAAGAAAGAAATAGGATAAATGTTCAAGAGAGACACCTTCTAGCTCTGCAGTTAGGGCAGCATTCTAATTCAGACCAGAAGGAAAAGCAATGATTAACAACTTTAATAAAGTCAATATAAGTGGAACCTGCATAAAAAAACTTTCAAAAGCATGGCTTTCTAAGCTGCTGGAAAGGTTGAATAAGTTTCTCAGCGTGAAAGCTCCAAAAAAAATTTCTTCGAATTTGGCTTGAAAGCAGATTTCTTTGAAACTTGAGGACAGAGCCACATAGGAAAAATACATGGACTGTACTGAAACTTACTGCACTTGAACTTTGCATTATATAATGCGTTAACTTACGATTTGCCGTGGTGGCCTCCTTAGGCCTCTTCATATAGTCAACATAAAAGGACACATAAGAAAAGGAAGAGTTGTGCATTAAACAACTGAGAGACATTGTTCTTTGAGCACCTGTGGGGTTTTTTGGTTTTGTTTCAATTTCCAGGTAAGGAAGCAGAGACTGAAGAAGCAATTTCCCTTAAGGTAAAGAAACAGCTAACATGTAGGGCTTAGAACTTTGCTTATGGTGGAGCTGCATCCTGTTTCAGATGCCAATTACTTCCTCACACATATATGCCTGTCAACCCATATCCTTGCCTGAAATTCCATTTTCCCACCTATGAAATGGTTGTAATAACCAGCCCAAAGAGATGCCTATTTATTTCTGTTAATGGACATATTTGTATGTCTGGATGATAACTAAGTGGGAAACAGAACTTGGGAGCCTTCATCCTAGCACTTTTTGTTTTTCTAAGCCTCCTAATTGAGTACATCAGCAGCAGTACCAAAACTCATGGGTTTCCTAAAGTGTTTATGAAAACATATTTGAGTTTTAAAGAACCTGTAAGCCTTAAATTGCACAAAGGCACTCTGCACTCTGAAAATCAGAGCTCGGTATTACAGAAGGAAGACCAACATCAAAACACAAGACATAAAGAATACATTTGAAATGAGCTATAGTTGTTCCTTCCCTTTTGCAATTTTCCAACCAAGCTGAGATCAAATAAGTACTAACACTGCTAAAGGACAGTATTGCCTATGTCCTTGACACTGCTTGGAAACAATAAGGTACAGAAAAATCTAAGCAAGTGGTTATAACTTTAAAACCTATTTTCAGAGTTTTGGGATTCAGTGAGAGCTACAAAAAGGCAAGTTATAGCATATGCAGCTAAATTACTATCAAGACAGGCACATGCACATTTATGTTTTGGTAGGAGCAGTAAAAGCATTTTTCATTGTGGCTGTGGTTTCTAATACTTGGCATCAGTATGACTTAATAAAGGGTGGATGTGTTCTGTTGAAAATCTCCTGACAAATTTTTTTCTTGTCTATATGCAAGAACGTAATAATTCTGCCTGAGTGCTCTGAAAGTTATGACTATCTGAAAGAAGCAGCTTGCTGAGTTACAAAAATAATTGTACTTTTAACTGACATCATCACTGCCTTTGTTCTCATTATAAAAATCCTGTGTAAAAAGCAAGTCTGTTTAATCCACCATTATAGAAATTGCTGTTAGCTACATAATTCCACCATGATCACACATGTTCTTACATGTTATTTTGATTAGATGATGTTCATAGTGTGTAAGCTGAACACTTCAATGGTAAAAAATAGTATAGATAAAGTTTATCTAGATATACTTTAGGTATAGACAAAATCAATCTTTGTTTTTGGAGTAGCAAGAGAAAGAAAATAATTTTTATGGATGCCATACAGTTACAATTTAATGCATGATAAACCTTTTTGTGCAGAGATACAAAGATCTCACTGTTGCTGGTGGAAGGAAAACAAGTTTTCCAAAGTGCTTTTGGAATCTTGCACATATTTAGTGAGCTTGGTCCATCTGACACTTTACAAGCTTGGATAGCCTTTGTGTAGATTTCTGTACATGTGAAATACTTCAATTCTATTCCAAAAGACTTCAGAGAAACTGGATCAGTCACCACAAAAGGGTGGGGTTTTCATTCTATTTCTCTAGACAGCATATGGCCAATTCATCTATTCCTAAAGGTTTGAATTTACAGTCTCATTTTTCACCTACAAGTCTTGACCCCTCTCATAGATCAAATATCATAACTCCCATTTTATAGTTGAGCCCAACATAAGGCAGAGAGAAGCAACTTCCTCACAGTCCAATGGGGAGTCATCATGATGGGTCCCCAGGAATTTTTTCAAGACTCTTGTCTTGGCCAAAATGAACAAGCTCATATATTATTTATGTAAAGTACTAACAAGTCTCCTACCTGTGAATGGTTACAGGAAAGACAACCCCAGCAATGAAGGGCGGTTTGCAAAAACATACCAGAGGAATCAGCTAAACTAAAGAGAGCCTATATGAGGCATTGCATTACACAATTGCATCTGTGTTTGTCATCAAATTCAGCATCATCAAAAGTCTGCAAAACTGAGTTGTTTGCCACTGTAATACCTCAGACATTTCTGGGAAGTTCAGATCTTTCTAAGAAACACAATAGAGTGCTTATCAGTCACTGTAAAATTAGTGTGAACTCAGACAAGAACCTGCAACATTCGGCAATGCTTGTCTCTCTCAGGGCCTTAGACCCAAATAGTTAGGTTAAAGTTATATGTTTTGTACATATATTACAGCATTTGTTAAAAAACATGAAAAGTGTATCCCACATGCATGTAAGCAACAGTAAAGCAATCAAGCTTTATTGATTTCAGCTCGTATAACTAGCAGATAATAGATACAGAACAGAACATAAATACAGCAGCCTGATAAGAAACCACAGCTCTCCCACCATGATTAGGAAAAAATGCAGTCAGTCACCATGACAGCCAAGAGGACAATGATTCCATTTCACGGCAGCCCTCTAGAATAACAAAATAAAAGTTGATTCTCATATAATTAAAGCCAATTGATCTTTCATTAAAAAACAGAAGTAAGCAAAGTGTTGCACAGAAACTTCGATAGGACTTGGAAAGTGGTTCGTTGTGTTTTGTTTTTAAAATCTGGTCTTTCAGTGCTGGTCTCTTGCTCTGATTCTGAGCAGAGGCTTCATTCAGACAGAACAGGGATGATATCCTTATATAAAGTCACTCTTCCGGCATCTTCAAAGCTTTCCTAGGGAAAAGTTTTGTTGAAATAGAAATATTTCTGCGGTGCTTCTTGAATGACAGGGACACATTTTGTTCAGCTGAAAATTTCCTCTCTCCGGGTCTAGCCTCCTAGGACACAGCTGGAGCGGCAGGGGCGCATCCCCATCCTCCTGCTGCTCCGCGCCCCTCCTCTGCCCCACAGGACTTCAAGCCGTGAGGGTGCTAGGAGATTAGACGTATCCATGGGGAATAGCTACTCTAATAATTTCCTCCATTTCCCCCCCCC
>VZTH01019485.1:42992-68026 GCA_013397815.1 Aleadryas rufinucha | reverse complement strand
CGGGGCTGTCCCCTCGGCCTGGGGGGGGATCGCAGCCGGCGCCGCTCGCGGCCGAGGTAACCCCGGCCGGCGCTTTTTGCGCTGCTGCGGAGGAGCCGGGAGTGGATTAATCCCTGAAGGAGCAGCCGCGGATGCCCCGGAGTTGTGTTGGATGTTGTGGCACGGAGCGGTGACGCTGTTGGGGGAATTGATTGGGAGGCAGGAGAGAAGTGGAAGGAGACGGTGTCGTTAGGAATTGTCCGGTGTTGTGGTGTCCCCAGATATTTCCGAGGGTGTTCTGTGTTGTTGGGGTTGCTTCAGAGGTTGTAGGGAAAGCTTGGCTCTATGCAAATATGGAGAAAGAAAAGGAAAACGCTTCCCCGGGGCTACGGTATCGTTTCGTCCCTAAAACTGAAGATTTGATAGAGATTGAGGAAAACGTTCTTAACTTTCTCAGCGCGGATAAAAACCTCTCCCTGCAGCCGCGGAGAGCTGCCCTGGTTTGGGGCTGGACGTGCTTTGGGATGTCCTTTGCTGTGGCAGAGGGATGGTGCGGTACAGGCTGAATCTGTGGTGGGTTCCAGGGAAAGGGAGGAAGCTGGTTTTGTTCGATGAAAAGTGTTCAAGTTCATTGCAGTTTTGTCTTTATGTAACGATTTTAAGGTTTTTTCCTTAGTTTTCCATCCGTGCTGTGATTGGCAGTTTCATTGATGTGCAGTTATTTTTGTCATAACCTGTGTGAGAAATGGTATTAATAGAAAAATCTGGGTAAATTCAGCTCATCTCGAAGCAGAGGATGTTGAGGATCTCGTCGTGTTCATTTTGGAGAGAGAGAGCTTTAGAATTCCTTTCTGCTCGTTCTGGAAAGGATTATCTGCAGTGCAAGGTTTGAGCTCAGGCTGTGGTGCTGCAGAACCCAAAATAAAGTGTGTGATAAACACACAACTTCCCCACATCATCAGCTGGGGAGCTGCAGTGTGAGGTCCAAGGTCTGCCTCAGGATTTCAGAGTGTTCCTGGGTTTGTGTCGTGGTTCCCCCGGATTCCTCGACAGCTCTGGTTATCTTTGATCTTGACTTGTTCTCCCTTCACCTCAAGGTTCAGGTGTTGCATTTCCAGCCTTTGAACATCCCCACCTAACGTAGGCTGAAGTTTATTTTCCTTTAACTTCGTTTCCTTTGGAAGCTGCTTTGACTTCCAACAACGTGACGTGTTAGGAAAACACAAACTCTTCATTCTGCTGTGGTTTAGGGAGGTTTGAGGGTTATTTGATTTACTTTGGGACACCCAAAGCTGAGATGTTCTTGGCACAGCTGCTAATCCCAGCCAGGCAGCTCGATGTGCGGGATAATTTGTGTGTCACTAAACTGGGTGACAGAGCCTTACATCAAGAAGCCTCTGATGTGCTGTTCCACACCTCTGAAACCTCTTCACTGAGAAATCCCCAAAGTTTTAATGTTAAAGGTGACACAGAGGTTTTCCTAAGGTAAAATACTCAGTGAAGACAGTGTCTTGTGGCTTCAAACTGGATTTCAGGCAGCAGTGTTTATTTTGGTGAGTGTGGGGAGGCTGCCTCGTGTGAGGTTTGCTCTGGATGGGCTCAGGAGCCCAATTAGCTCTGCTTTAAATATACAGCATCCACCTGGCCACGGGAGCAAATGGAGAAGCTGTTGAATAGAAATCTGTAAATCAGAATAGCTGCACAATTTGTGCTGAGGATTGCCAGGGCTCAACCTCTCATTAAAAGAGTTCTGGCTCATAATGGGAATGCCAGTTTTGATGAGGAAAAGGTGTGTGATGTAATTCCAATTAACTGGCAGGAGAGAGGCCAGAGCAGTGTGAGCAGCCCCTTCCCTGGGCACGTCAAGGCCAGCAAAGCTGAGTTTGGTGAGGAAGGAGGAATTTGTGAGGGAAGGGAAGCACATAGGGGTCGTGTCCTGGTCTAAAACTGCTTGTTTGTCATTGTGTGATAACATCAAGATCCATCTGAAAATTGTAATTCCGAGCTAAAAAAGGAGACAATGGTCTGGAGATGGGTTTTCTGCAGCTGATGGTGGGATATCCCCCTAGAAAATATTGATGCTTCACAATTGTGTCTTCAAAACCAGTCTGGTGGAAGGGTGGTGGTACTCCAAGGGGACAGGTTTGCTCTGCCTGAGGTTTGGATGCTGTGGACAAGTATTTCCCACTTTGCTGGGTTGTGAGTGTTTGGTTTCTAACCTCCTGCCTGTTAAAAGTCATTGAAAGTCTCCCAAAGACACACCAAATTAATTTCTACTTTTCCTGCTAAAGCACTGGAGCTGCATTGCCAGCAAAGAGCTGTTGCTGCAGAATCCTCTCTATTATGTGTCTCTTTTGTTGCTGTAATGATCTGTGTGGAGTAATTACAAAAGCTTGTTTGTTTGAATGACTGAAACCAGTACAACGAGATGAATCCTTCATCCCTGAAATGACACGTTTCCTGAATGTTTGGCTTAGGAGGAACTGCACAGGGAAAATGTGGTTTGTGCTGCTGGTGTGACAGCAGATGGTAAAATCAGAGGTGGCTTTCCAGAATGGCCTTGGTGTTGTGGTGTGATTTTTGTGTGTGCTCTTCCTCTGCAGATTATCTCGATAATGGCAATAATAAAATGGCAATCCAGCAAGCAGATAAACTGCTCAAAAAGCACAAGGACCTTCACTGTGCCAAGGTGAGTGGGACTGGGGGGCACTGAGCTCGTTCTGCCTGAGGCTTGGGGTGTTCTGCTGTCTCTTTCTCTGGGATCTTCCCCAGCGATTTCTGAGCCCTCTGGAATATCTCTGTTCCAGCTCAGCTGTGTCTTGTTTGCCTGAAAACTCGTTCAGACCCCCTGGTAGGGACTGGAGTGTTGGTCCCACCTGGGTTGATTGTCAGCACCACTCCAGGTGACCTTGGCACGTGGGCTGGGCTTTAAAAATGCCTCTTGGAGCCTTGGGGTTGGGATCAAAACATCTCCTTGGGAGGAATAGCCTGAGGAAAACTTAACAAGGTGAACAGGTGTCCCAGAAAAGCTGTGGATGCCCCATCCCTGGAATTGTTCAAGGCCGGGTTGGAGCAGCGTGGTCTATGGAAGGTGTCCCTGCCTGTGGCAGGGGGTGGAACTGGATGATTTTAAGGTCCCTTCCAACCCAAAATATTCCAGGATTCCATGATTTTGGAGGCATTCGCTCTTGTGCTTGTTCACCACCCTCCTGTCTGTGCCCCTGTTGAGGGAAAGGGGTTCTGTTCCCCTCTGTCCCAAATGTGTGACTCTCTTTCTGCTTTTCTCATTTCCCTGGGGGTTTCCCTCTGCACTTCACACCACTTCTACATTTTGAAAGTTTCCCAAGCTGCAGCGAGTGTCATTGACCTGAATCTCATTTGTGTCACTTCTCTCTGGCCAGTTAGTGAAAGAAAATGAAGGGAAATTGACAGGACAGGTCAGTTTGTAGCCTCCAGGTAGAGAAAACCACGTGGTGATGCCTTGGGGCAACCTCAACAATTATTAAGAACTCAAAGCCCTTCTTTGATGCTGTTGCATTGGGAGTTTTCCTCTCCAGCCACATGGATTGGAAGCTTAATAAAACCTGGAGTTGTATAGAGGGAATGAGGTGGTTGGGCTGTTCCTACCAGGAGAGGGAGAGGGTTTCCAAATGCAAACTGTGTCTCTGACAGCTGCCTGTGTTGTGTCCACAGGTGCTGAAGGCCATTGGCTTGCAGAGGACTGGCAAGCAGGATGAAGCCTATGCCCTGGCACAAGAAGTAGCAGCACTTGAACCCACAGATGATAATTCCCTGCAAGCACTGACCATTCTCTACCGGGAAATGCACAGACGTGAGTTTGTTCCTCTCCCAAAAATCTCCCTTTGTGCTCTCCCAGAAGGTTTGTGCCCCACAGTTTGGTGGGAAAAGTGTAAAATCCGGGATTTGTGTATGTGAGAGGCTGTTAAGAGATTCAGACTTGAAGTGATGCCTGTTGTAGTGCCTGTAAGGCTCTAGTGATCCCAGAAAGCAAAACAATCCTCATTTAGGCTTCTTCATGAACAGGATTGTGTAGCAGCTCCCAAATGAAGTGTGTTGATAACGATCCAGCAGCCTGGGAGTTCACTTTTGTTAAGGAAACTCCTGGAATTTGTTGTCAGTGGAGTGACAGGTGACAAATCCCACAGGGTGTGATGTAGTCAAGGGGTTCAGGAAACTGGTGAAGAACAGGAGGGAAATCCTGACCTCCCAGTTTGGCCCCATCAGCTTTGTCAGGTTCCTCACAGTGATTTGTATTTTCAAAATAGTAAATTATTGATGTTGGAGTGATGGAGTAAAGTTTCATGTGCTTTTCTGAAAGGTGCCAGACCTTCTGTCCTGCTTTTCTGCTGCTTGAAGAGTTGTTGTTTCTGGCAGCTTCTTGGGGAGTGTGGTGTGGTGGTACCAATGTTTATTGTGGGGTTTGGTGGGTGGTACCACCAGAATTTATTGTTGAACTGCTGGAAGAATGATCAAGGGATGAAACAGCTCCAGAAAAGGGCGTTTGCATCAGTCTGCAAAAGAGCAGTGCTTACGTTCTCCCAGTTTCTTTGTGTGCTTGTGGAGTTAAAGCGTCATTTGTTGAGTAATACCTAAATTTTTTGTGTATTTTTGGCTTCATCATAAACCCCTGTGAATGACAGGAGCCTTTCTGTGGCTGTTAACAGCTTGCATTAAGCTGAGCTTTGTAACTTTTAGGTTTGTAACTCAGGAATTGGTGGGTGTGAGGCACTTCCACTTTTGCTCCTGCAAGAAAATTGCAATTAAATGTTTTATATATCTGTGTCAGGGATGTATAAACTGTGTGAAAGACAAATTACATTTGGTTTTCTGTTCCTACTCTCAGCTACAATTGTTTGTGTGAGAAAAAGAATGTGGAAGGATGAAAATGTAAGAAAGTTTTGCATGTTATACTATCAGAAATATTTTGTCATGATGGACCTGTTATTAAAAAGGATAGTGTGAAGTAATTGTTTAGAGTACTGATACAGGCAACTGGGAAATAGCAGGGTGTGATTAATATAAATAAACATGTGATAAGAATAATTAATTTGCTATTAGGCTCTGAAAGTGTTTGTTTTGATACATGATTCACGTGGAGCAGTCATTCTGCCAGCAGGAGAAACCTTCATTCAGTTTAATGCTCAAAAATAGACAAACTTACTTTAAAAATAGACTTAAAATTCTTCTGAACAGTTCAGTTGCTGCTGTTGAACTCTATTTTTAAAGTCTGTTTTGAGATTTGTTTGGAGTTTTTTAAGCACTTTTCTCCTTTGCCTGATGATTGTAGTGCTTGGGGGCCAGAGCAGCATTTTTGGGGCTGATGAGTGCAATTAGTTGCTGTTGAGAGCATCCCTGGTGCTCTTTAGGGAGCTGTGCTTTCAAATGTTCCCAAGTTGGTCTTAACTCCAGCATCTGGTTTTGGTTTAGCCGAGCTGGTGACTAAACTTTATGAGGCAGCTGTGAAGAAGGTCCCCAACAGTGAAGAGTATCACTCCCACCTCTTCATGGCCTATGCCAGGGTTGGAGAATACAAGAAGATGCAACAGGTATGACCAACAATTTGTGTTCTGGCTGGTTTTATTATTTTTCTCAATCTCTTACTCTCATTTACTTGTTGTATTATGAGTAATCTTCCAAAAAAGCTGAGCTGGGCTAATGCAGAAGTTAAACTCTTGGTTTTTACAGAGAGGCTTAAACCTCATTTTTTAGGGGGTGGGTTGTCTGAAGACAAAAGTTTTGTTTACTTAAAGCTGTGCCTTTTGCTGGTCTGTGGTTTTGTACTGACAGAGTATTCTAAAGGAATTCTGGAATAGACATGTCTGGGAAGAGCTTCTGATCCATGTTTTCACACCTGATTCCCTCCTTAGTTCTCTGTTTACTGTAGGAGGATAAATCCTCCCCGTGCCATGACTTGAGCATCTAAAATACAACTTGTATTGATGTCATTCAGTGAAATAAAACTAAAAAGCACTTGAGATGCCCCCTCTCAGTTGGCAGCACAGTGTCACACTGGTTGGGTTTGTTTTCATCCTTTCCAAATGAGGTGCCTGGAGAATGCCTATAAATGGAAGATGATTTTCAAGGCCTGCGTGCTCACTCTTCTGTGTAAAAAGGCACAGAGAGCCAAGAAATAAGTGCTAAATTCCCTCTTGTTCCTGCTGTGACTTGAATTTTTGCACAGGTTTGGCTTAAATAACTGAAAGGAGTTATTGGTGTACCTGAAATGGCAAAGCTTCTGTTACAGCTCAAACTTCAGATATGACTGATCACAGTCACAAGTGGGGAAAATGCCACAGATAACAGTAATTAACATTTGTGTGACCTTTTGTATGTCTGGAGTGACGTAAAAACGTGGATCTTGTTAAATTATCACTTTCAATATCAATTGAATCAAATCATCACTATCAATATCCCATTGTCAGAGGGGGATGTTGGCCCGTGCTTTTGGATGTAGGGATGCAGAGCGTGTAGGTGGCAACTGATTAGGGAATGAAAATAAACCCCAGTGTCCTGTGCTCTGGGGTATTCCAGCTGAAAAACCTGGAAAATGCCAGCTGCAGTCAGGGAATTGGCACAAAAGTCCAGCTGTGGTGGTGTAGATTATTATGTAGTTTCTTAAAATTAATTACAGATTTTGTGGGGGTAAAAGCGTCGTCCTTTGTTACATACAGGCACTGTGAGGGAAATGTGGGAATAGCTGTTAATGCGTGAGGGAAAATCAGGAGTTCTTTGGCTGTGCTTTGACTCAACCAAGTTTTCTGCTTGACCTTTTCTCCCCTTGCTTTGCACACGGAGGTGACCCCAAATTTGGGGTCTGAGTGTTGAAGGGCAGTTGGTTCCTCGAGGCAGGCGTGGGTTTGGCGTGTCCTTCAGCACCGGAGATATCCCCTCATTCCCAAAGGAAAAATCTGCTTCCTCCTGGAGTTACCACTTCCAATTAAAGCTGTCATCTGTGTAGGCAATCAGCACTCACTGCTGTTCCCTGTCAGACCTCCACCAAGTCCTTGGAAACATTTCCACCCTCTGTTTTCCTTAGGGATGTGCATTAGGAGGGAAGAGCTCATGGGTGAGGAAAAATCCCCCCATGTGCAAATCCCGCGTTGTCCATCCCGAGAGCTCGGAAACAAATCTATTGCAGGAATGATGAAATTCTGTGTCTTCTGTTTTTCAGGCTGGAATGGCACTTTATAAGATTGTTCCCAAAAATCCCTATTATTTTTGGTCCGTGATGAGCCTGATCATGCAGGTGTGTACAGTGTTGGGTTTGATTGTTGCTGCAGTGCTGGTGCAGAATTGTTCTGAGGGAAAATATTAGAGATTATTTTGGGTGAAATGTGGGTTTGAGCTGTTTCTGTGTGGTGCTGGGAGAAGGACTGAGCCCTCCTTAAGTTGCATTGTTGTTGTGGTCCACATAAATGCTGTGGTGTTTTTATAATCCGATTTAACTGCTGCCTTACCAGCTTTGTACAACTTGAATTATTCTCTCATCTGCACTAATATCCACCTGTCTTTTTGGCAGAGAGATAATGAATAAATCCTCAGCTCTCTGCAGTTTCTCAGTCAGAATAGTTCCTCTCTAACGAGGTTATAAAAGCTCTTGGAAGGAATAAATGAGAGCTCTGGAATTAGCAGCAAGTCTGCAGGAATAGGCACAGATCAGCTGTGCTGCTGCTGGTTGAGGCAGCACATTTGGGCACTGCTCAGACACAAAATCAAACAAAAATAAGCTTGGAGGGTTTTAATCACATTCTCTAAAATCCTGTGCTGTGTAAAGCACAAAAGTGTTCTGGTTCCATGTTTTTAGCACGAGGTTTGTGTGCTCAGAGGTGCAGGGCTCTGCTCGATCTGATCAAAAATGAGCTTTTCTGCGTAGCACCGATTTTGTTGCTGCCTTTTCCCGCAGCAGTTGCACTCTCAGGTCACAGATGGCAGCTCCAAAAAGGTGACTGGGAGAGATTGGAACACCTGGATTGGGGTTTTTTTCCCCTTCCAAAGTGAAAAGAGCAGTGGGTGGGACATCACAGAAAGTTGCTGAGCTGTTGCAATAATCCCTCTCTTCCTCAGTCTATCTCAGCACAGGATGAAAACCTCTCCAAGACGATGTTCTTGCCACTTGCTGAGAGAATGGTGGAAAAAATGGTGAAAGAGGATAAGATTGAAGCTGAGGCTGAAGTAAGGCTTGGTTTGAACTTTGTTGAGACAAGGAATGCACTGCTAAGGGAACTTGATTACCTTGGAAAACTTAAAATAATCAACAATGTTCTGGAATGAAATGAATGTAGGGGACAGAAGGAAAACCAAAAGTTAGGGGGGCCTTGGAATGCTGTGGCTGAGGTAATTTTTTGGTGTTTGATTTGACTGATGAAGTGCTTTGCTCTCTGGGAGGCCCCAAGAAAAACCTGAAAACTAAGAATGGAAAAAAAGACCTAAATTTGAGTGGTGCATCCTTTGGGATACTAAAGATAGCTTTGCAGGCCTGGTATCCCCTTATTTCTTTTTTGGCACACCTGGGTATGATTTTCCTGGCAAATTTCATTGCAGTCTGATCTTTCTTTTAAGGTGGAACTGTACTACATGATCCTGGAACGTTTGGAGAAGTACAAGGAAGCCTTAGATGTTGTGAGGGGAAAACTTGGAGGTAATTTATTCTTTAATAAATCCGAGTTGTGTGGACAGTAGAGCAGTTCCCCTTTGCTTCAGACTTGTCCACTGCTTCCAAAAAATATATATTTTAGGAAGCCTGACTTAGCACCAGTTTTAACCTCAGTGTAAACTCTGGAGGTGTTTGTGCAACCCAGTTTTACCCCCTTGTTGATGGTGTTTAAACGTTATTCAGAGCTGAGCTTTGCAGTGGCAAATTGGGATCATGTTCTTGGTTGTAGCTGCCATCTTCAAAAATAAAAAGTCTTCAATATCTGTATTTTAGAGGAGTTTAACTGAAGATTAAAATGCATTTGAAATTGGGGTATGAAGGTTTCCATGGGAGATCTTTCTGTCCTCTGAAGGCCTCCCTGCTGCTGTGTTACACTTGGTGCTTTGGTGCTGGGCTGGAATAAGAAGGTTTATTCAGGGAGAAGGGAAGAAATGCAGGGGATGAGCTGAGCTTTCCATGTTTTTTGCTGCAGAGAAGCTGACGAGTGAGCTGCAGAGCCGGGAGAACAAGTGCATGGCCATGTACAAGAAGCTGCACAGGTGGCCCGAGTGCAACGCGCTGGCCAGGAGGCTGCTGCTCAAAAAGTGAGAGGGGATTGCTGCAGTCCTGCTGAAAACATGGAGCAAAAAATCCCTGCTTGGTTGGGAATGGCCTTGTTTGGTGGCTTTTGTGGTTAAAATAGAAGAATATCGGGAAGCTTTTCCGAAGATTGCTCTCCAAAGCCAGACATGGGGAAGGTCACAGGGCGAGTCAGGGTCAGGAGTGGAGTTGCTGCTTTTTCAGGCAGGATTTAGCAACACTTTAATGCAAGAAAAAGTTGTTTACCTCCTTATTTCTAAATTCTGTGCTGATTGTCCAGCTCTGACTTTGCAGTTCCCATCCTGTCCGTGATTTATGTTTAATTTTACATCCCAATTTCTCCCACTTGGCCAGACTTCATCGTGGGAAATGCATGTAATGCTTGGAACAGATGCATCAGGAGACAGAACGTTCCAGTGTGATCAAATCTGTCTCAGAACTGTCAGGAGAGATGTGGTGCTTGCTTTTGAATTTAGCTGTGCTCTCAGATATAAGTTAAGTGCAGAAGAGAAACTTCTGCCTTCACGTTTTGTGGGGATGTTGCTGAGCTCTGATTGGAATGTGAATTTTAGGAGGAGAGTTTGTAGCTTGCCTCAGTTTTGAATTGAAATGGTTTTGCTTAATATGTTTCCAGAAATTCAGGATGAGGGTGTTCCTAAGATTGAGACCTTTTCAAGGGGGAACAATTTTATGATTACAGTTGGGTTTTTTCTGTAATAACGATTATGTGCTATTCCTTAATTCAGCTTTGGCAAGAAATGCAGTTTTAACTGTTAATTGTTTTGGCAGTTCCCTAAATTTTGTCCTGTGCCTGATTTTTGTTTCAGCTCAGATGATTGGCAGTTTTATATAACTTACTTTGATTCAGTATTTCAACTCATTGATGAATCCTGGACGCCTCCAGCAGAGGAAGAGCAGTAAGTTGAGAGTTTTGCTGTGGATTTCTTTTCCCTTTGTGCTCCAGCGAATTGTTTGGCTTCATATATTCAATATTAGAGTGACTTGTTGATGTCAGAGCCCGAATGATGTGTTTTCCCTGCTTTTTTGTGTGTTTTCCATGCTTTTATGTGGAGGCTGGGAGTAACTTATGGAAACAGTTTGTACAGTATAGACTCTTCCAGCTGATGTTTTCTGTGGTGATTGAGTAGGAGAATCCATCATTTCCCTCTCCTGGGAGTGTGCTGAGCGTGTGTTATCAGTGGGAACTCTCCAAGAAGCTTTTGTGTGTGTGATTGCAGCTCTCTGGAAGGTGAGGTGCACTGCTCCATCGAGCAGGCTGTGAACTTCATCGAGGAGAGGATCTCAGAGGAGTCCAAGAGCTCCCGGCCGCTCCGGGGACCGTATTTGGCCAAACTGGAGCTGATCAGGCGCCTGCGACACCGAGGCTGCAATGATGAGTACAAACTGGGTAAGAGCCCCTGCCTGGGTGAGGAGTTCATCTCTTGGAGAAGAGGGAGAGAGAGCACAAACTTGGAACAAACTTTCTGCTCAATCACTGAGTTAAATACAGTGTTCATTAGGAAAACACACCTTGTTGTTCTGTATGTAAAGAACTTTAAAAGCATTGGAAGGTGAGCTTTGAAGAAAGGCAGGTATTTCTAGGCTGCTCCAGGGCTTGGAAAAGCCAGCAGGGAGGTTTTCAAAATGACCTCTGGGATCTAGGAGCATCCAGTCACTGACAGTGTATTCCCGGTGGAAAGTCTTGCTGGAATCTCTGGGTGGGTTTTGATTGAAGTTTTTATGGCAGCAGTGCCAGGTTTTGCCTTTTAGAAACCTGCATTACAAAATGGCATTTAGGGAGTCAGTGAAAGGGAATGTGATTAGAGCAACATCTGTGCTGTTTCCTAATTCCTTTTGTTTTTCCATCCCGAAAGAAGCAGTGGTGAGATAAGTGGAGGCTGCGTGTGCCTGCCTGGATTGCTGTGCTCTTATCTGCTAAAGGAGCTTGAATGAAGCTCTGGGGCTTTTTTTAATGTGTCCTTGGTTACCAGAGACATTGAGCCTCTGTTAAAATCTGCACTAGTGCAGCTCTCTGTTTTCTAAATTGCTCTGTAATCTTGAAGGGGGGGAAGAAAAAAGGCCTGAACAAAGATTTCTCATAGTGATTTTACAGATTCCACTTGTACTGGAGCACGTTAAAAAGGTGACCTGGTCTTTTTCCTAGGTGATCCAGAAGAACTAATGTTCCAGTACTTCAAAAAATTTGGGGACAAGCCCTGCTGTTTTACTGATCTCAAAGTGTTTGTGGATCTCCTCCCACCCAGCCAATACACAAAGGTAAGGAAATATCAAGAAGTGCTGGCAGGAAGTGCAGTGGTTGTTTGCACTCTGGTCCCTTTATCTTAAAATACCTGTGGATCACATTAAAAGACTGGAAACATCCAGTTTTTGCTTTCTGCTTGAAATTCAGAGAGCTCTTTGTGCTGTAGAAAATATCACAAGCATCTGAACCCTTGAGAAGTTTCATTCAGAGGATTTTTACTGGAGGTTTAAAGCTAAGTTGGATCCTGCAGAGTCTCAGATCTTGTATTCCTTTGGCATTTTTATTCCCATTTTTCAAGGTGGCAGGGTGCTTTGAGCTCAGTGTTGTCTGTTTAATGGGAAAAAGCTGCCCCCTCATTTCATGGAGGGAAGGTGTCACTGATACTTTGCTTGGCTCTGGTGGTGCCAAAGAAGGGACACATTAACCCCAGTCCAGGGGTTATGGAGGCACCTGTGGCAGTTTTTTCCAGAACCTCTTTCTGAACAGCTCTCTGGAACTGAAAAGCCCGTTTGTGCAGAGTCATGAGCAGCCCAGAGTGACTTCAGCAGCTGGGAATTCTGTCACTCACCCCAGTGTTTGTCTGAGCCATTGTGTCCAGGGCTCAGCTCTGGGGAGGGCAGGGAATCTGGGATCAGCCAGAGCCCTGGGATAAAATGTTGGTAAACAAAGTGTAGGTAGAGAGGTTCTCTTGGTTTGTTAAAATATTTTTTGACTCTTAATGCAAGCTCTTCCCACACAGCCCCACTGCTTGTGGGAGTGGTGGCTCTGGCAGAGGTGGGTCTTGCTGATGGTTTGTGTTTAAAGGTGTGGTTTTAGTCCATTGGCAGGAGCTGTGGCCAGCAGGATCCTGAACTCCTAGTCCTGGAAATGATAATTCCGTTGCAAGGGAACCCTGAAGTACTGAACAGGTTTCATCCTAACTTTCCAGGAAACAAATTCAAAACCAGGAGTGGAAAAAATTAATAACAGTTTAGACTACAGTTTTGTCACAGTGCTTGTAAAACCATGACTCTGACTCTAAAACTTTCTGTCTGGCCTTAAAACTGCTGCTGATTTACTGAATATATTCTGGAATATTTATTGTATCAAACTGATGTATTGGAAGGTTTTCTGGCTGTCCCTGAAGCAGCATCTGCAGCAGTTTAACTTGGTCAAGGACACGAGGAGCTGAGGAGGTTTCGTGGTGCTGAAGTGCTGATGAGTTTTGAAATGAGAGTTCCACTTCAGTAGCTGAGATCATGGTGATCTTGCTGGGCCACTGACATGTGAGATAGTCCAGAAATAATGGTCATGACACCAACCTTGAGGTGTGAATTGGGGAGTAGAGCCAGTGATGTGGTTGACCTTGCTCAGCTTGGCAGAGTTTCAAACTGAAAAGATCTGTCGGCACAGCATTCATCAAATTCTTTGGGAAAACTGGAATTGGTGTGTGTTGTGCTTGGTGCTGCTCCTCTCTGGCTGTTGAGCTTTTTGCCTCAGGCTTGCATTTGATGCAGTTCTTACGTGTCAATACCAAGTGTAGTGAAGCTGAATTCATTGGCTTTAGCTCAAATTTAAGTTTGCAAACACTGTTGGATTTTAGAGCAAGAAGCTGCTGCCCAGCCCTGAGTGTTGTGAGGAGTCTTCTGTCTCCCATTTCCTAAGAACAGTGAGAAGCTGTTTAGTTTTAGCTGTTTTCTTACAGCTTAAATCCAAATAGAACTCATTAATCAGAGTTGATGACCTCACTGAGCACTGCACTTTACTTCAGAGCTGAGGGAAAATGTAACAGTGCAAAGCCACCATTGCCTGGAAGTGTGCTGTGAAGCCTGTCAGTAACTAATTACTTTAATTGCATCTCTTATTACCATGAGTGTTAACAGGTGCTTGAACTCCCTGGTGTGTCAATGAATTGGAAACCTGCCTCTGATTTTTCTTCCCTCCATCTGTTTGATGAAACTTAATAAAACCCATTGAGTGCAACTCAAAAAGAAATCTGGAATGCTGCTCTTGATCCACTGACTCAGTGTGACATCAACACTGATGTTTCCACCTCGCTTTTCTGGCTTGGTTGGAGGGAGGAAATGATGCTTTCAGTTGGTGCAGCCTTTGCTTCGGCGTTTCTCTCGCAGTTCATCCGGCAGCTGCTGGACGTGATCCCGCTGGCGGCGGCGGCCGAGAACGAGGTGGCTCTGCCGGGTGACATCAAGGCCCTGCAGCAGCACCTGTGTGTGGTGCAGCTCTCCAGGCTGCTGGGCATCTACCACGCCATGGAGAAGAAGCAGAAGCTGGCGGTGGTGCGGGAGCTGATGCTGCGGTACCGCCACGGGCTGGAGTTCGGTGAGGAAAATCCGTAATGCTGATAAAGCTTGGCTTCCTCCTTTCTGATTCTACCCTTCACCTGCCCTGAATTGTCTCCTTTTAATTTTTTTCTTTTCAGTTGTGTATCTTAAATGAGGCTTTCCTGGGTAGTTCAGGTGGTCTGTTTGTATTTTGCAGAATTTTAAGCAAAGCCACGTTTTCTCACTGATGTGCATAGGACACATTTGTGGGCAGGAGTTGTTAATTTGTAAATCTTGCAGCTGTGGGAGTCAGTTCTTCTTCCAGCAGATGTCAATGTTTGGAGTGCCCCAAAGGCCACTCAGTGATGTGTAAAGTTGTTTGGATTTTAAGACAGTTCTGATTTTATAAATGAAACTTTGTGCTATCTCTGATTGTGGTGCCACTCAATAACCCTGACTGTGAGATCAGCTGGCAGCACTGTTACTAATTCAAGGGTAATTTGGTTTTTTTCTCTTTTTAGGGAAATCTTGTTTGAAAACTGAATTGCAGTTTTCAGATTATTACTGCCTGCTTGCAGTTCACCTGCTGCTCGATCTGTGGCTGGAAGGTACGTTCCCAAAACTGTGCCTTGCTTAATAGCTCTGTGGGAGGTTGGGAAGGGGAGACCATGTCCCTGTGGCCAGTGAGTGCCTGGCGTGGCTTGTTAGGCCTGGAGCTTTCTGGGTTGTTTTTTGCAATATGAGGTATTTCAGGAGTCCCTCTGATCAGCTGCTGTTTGACCTGAATCTCACTGACCTCTAAACGGATTTGATTTTTCTGATTAATTCCTTTCTTCTGTCCCTTTGCACGAGTTCTGCTGACAGCTCCTTTCTGATATCAGAAGGGTTTTGAGGGTGTTTCTTTCTCTTCCTGACATACTTTGGCTTTTGGATCCCTTGTTTCTAGACTTGCTGGGACCTGTTCCCTGAATTAAATTTGCCTGTACTCCACCCCTGCTCTTTGTCTCTCAATCCCACGGTGTCCAGTGCTGGAGGTCCATGTGTATATTCCTGCCCTTCCATGCAGTTACCTGTTACACCCTTGTCTTTCCCAAAAAAGATTTAGTCTTTAACCTGAGTAAATCCATAGTCAGGTTCCTGGCAGGAGGGTGGACGTGGGCTCTTGAATTCCTGGCCCTTTTGCAATGTCCAAGGTGGAATTCCCAAACAATCCGGGATTCATCAGGGAAGGTCGCTTTGCCTGTAGTGTGCTCTGTGCAGATGTGAGCTAGATATTCCCTGGGAGGGATTATTCCCCCAGCATTTCCTCAGGGAGCAGCTGGAGTGCTGCAGCAGGTGTTACATTGGGCCATCTGCACGCTGAAATCCCTGGCAGCGCTCTGAGCGCTGCGGAACGTGGGGAAGGGAATTGTGCCGGGGGTGCTCGGCGCCCGGCCCCGCTCACTGCTGCCCGTGTTGTGTCTGTCACCAGGTGAAGAGGCGGCCGTGTGGCAGTGCCTGACTCTCCTGGAGGAAGGGCTGTCTCACAGTCCCTCCAATGCTCAGTTTAAGCTGCTGCTCATCCGGATCTACTGCCGGCTCGGCGCCTTCGAGCCCGTCTCGGAGCTCTACTCCAGCCTCGACGCCAAGCACATCCAGCACGACACCATCGGGTGGGTGGTACATACTGAGAATAATCAGTCCTGCTGACCCCCATCCTGACAGCTGCAGCATCCAAAATTCAGCAGATGATCACATTTTCATGTGCTGTTGTGTAAAGTGTTCTGGGATTTTGGGAGGCACGTCCACCGCATGCTCCCCCTTTTTGTAGGGTATCTTCCCCATGTGGTTTGGATCTGTGTTGGATTTTTTTTTTTTAGAGTATTAATTAATCTGAAGGAAATTGGTGAAATGGCTGGCTGGCTGCCAGGCAGAGCTTGGTGTTGCAGCTTGGGTTGTTGCTCAGCAAAGCCTGGGAGCACCACTGAAAGCCAACACACCAAAAACCCTTGGCTGGTGTGTTTGGGGGTATCTCACTGCGCAGCCCTTGCACACTTAAGGTGAAGAAAGAACTCCAAGCCCTCACATAATGCTTTTAAAAAATGGAGAATTCATTCCACTAAAAGCCTGAACTTGCCCATGAATGCTGTTAATGCTGTTCAGTGTCCAGATGTCTCCTGTGCAGCTGTTTGCCAGGGCAGTGGCTGACGTTTGTCCTGTGCTGTTTGTTGCAGTTATCTCCTGACGCGCTACGCCGGCTCCCTCGGCCACTACGCTGCTGCTTCCCAATCCTGCAACTTTGCACTCAGGTTTTTCCACTCCAACCAGAAAGATGTAAGTTGAAAGAAACCCCCCACCCATGACCTTGTAACACAGCAAAGTGTCTTAGAGAAGCCCTGTGCAAAGCTTGGGGAAATGCAGTGGTTTAAAACATAACCAGGAGCAGTGGTAGGTGCAGCTTGTAGTAAAGGTTGCCTCAACCTGCATTTTCTACTCCAAGAATTTGTGAGTTACTGTTACCTGAGGTTTTGCTTCAGCTTCCTTTCTATTAAAGCCAGTTTTAATGCTCCTCATAAAACAGGTAGGATTGCTTTTAAATTAATGCTTGGGATTTTGTGCAGTAATTGAAGTGGAATATCATGTGGAAATAAGTGCTGGTGTCATAAATCTGGCATTTTGGAAAGTTCTAGAGCAGCCAGGGATGGTGGGTCAGGATGGGGATGGCACATGATGAATCCTTTATGTTCCTGGAGCTGTGTGTTTCAGTGGATGGTGGGGGGTGCACTTCATATTAAAGGGACCATCCCATTCTGAGGAGTGAGAATGTGTATTTGTATTTGTATTTTACACCTTGGGCACTGCTGAGAGGTAGGTGAAGATAATTATTTTGACTTCCTAAGAAACAAAGGTGCAATCCAGTTGTAAATCTGCCAGTCAGCCACTGGCTACGTTGGCTCCAGAGGCTCTGCAGTCACACAATTATCCCAGCAATACATAAAAACATGGGAATTATCTGTACTGAGTAGTAAAGATGCTCACACAGAAATCACTCAAAAGTAGCAGCCTTGCTCTGTTGGCAGCCCAGGTGATTGCTGTGTACAGGATTCCCACTTCCATTTCCCTGTGCCTGGAGTGTGGATGCTGAGTTCCTGTGAGCTGTGTCTGACACAGAGGTTTTCCTGAGGGATACATGTGGATTGTACAATGGGATGGGATCTGCATCCCCTCAGTTGCTCTTTTTTTTCTGCTTGCTAAGAAGCTTTGGATTTCTGGAAGTGAAACCCTGGATCCAGACAGCTTTTTTTTTTAACTGAGGTGTAACTTTTCAGTCTTGTTTAAAATTCCTTTGGTGGATGTTAATGAAAAACATCCCTGGAACCAACTGTCTGAATGAAACTCATGACTGCTGGGCACCAGGTGGAAAAGTCAACTGAAAGAACTGGATGTGATTCATCTGCTTGGGAATGCTATGTTGTAAAGCATCAAGAAATCATCTTTCCATGGAAAACAGTGTGAAGGAATTGAGGTGTGGTTCCCTTGGGAACAGGTTATTCCCTTTGGCTTGGATGATGAAGGTGCCTGTGGAAGAGAAGGGTTGGATGTCTCCAGTGGCTCAGCATCTGTACATGGATGGTGATGGCTGCATTCCAGGTGCTCTTGGCAGGAAAACACAACTCGTGTCTCAGAAATCCCAAAAAGGTGTTGCCTCGCTCCTACACCTTAAAATACTGGAATTTCAAGAGGGGCAGAAGTGGTGCAGCAGGAGAACAGAATTCCTCATGTGCCAAGATGAGGATGGAACCCACTCGCATCGTGTCTTGGAGACGGTGTTGCAGCCAAAGGACCATGAGCTGTTGTTGCTCTCAGGTAGCCAAATCTCTCCTGTGTTCTGGACACTTCCAGTGGTTGTCTTCTGAAGATCCTTTTGTTGGGAAATGCCTCAAAAGCTGTTCTTGCATCCGGGAATTGCAGGAGGCGAAGGCTCAGTTCAGGATGCTGTTCCCTGAGGATCATGGTGTGACAGGAGCAGGGATGAAGAAGGATTCCTTGCCATAAAACACGTCCCAAGGTCAGGATCTGCTCCCAGTTTCTGGCTGGTGTGGTTCTGCTGGGGTTGCCCCTTCATGGGTCAGCTCCCACTCAAGCCTTGTGACCACATCTGCAGTGTTGGAGGATTATCCTTTAAAAGTTCCCTTTTTACAGATTTCTGGTGCTGCCTGCTCCTCCCTAGGTCGATGCTGAGATAGCTGGAATGTCAGAGCACAGAGCTGTGTGTGGTACTGCCTGGAGCTGGAAGTGTGGGATGTAAACCAAGTGGTCTGGCATAAAAATAGAGCTCCTGAATCAGACTCCTTGCTTTGGATAAATCCATTCTCCTGACTTGCTGAACTTCACAGCCTGACGTGAATCCTGTGTCGGAGTGGTCCCATGAGTAACAGCCATGTGGGATGCTGTGCAATCCTGCCACTATTCCTGCTCTGGGAGAGGATGCCAACGACAGGGAGGAGAGAGAAGGCAACATTGCTATATTTGGCCAAAACTAAAAAGGCAACTTTATCGTCCTTGAGATATTCCTCCTTCAGCTCTGCAGAATCACCAGTAATCTCTCTTCATTTTCTTGTGTCCATCCATCTTTAATTTCTCCAGATACTGCAGGCAAACCACTCCAACGTGTCCTGTGGGGGATTTAAAAACCATGTGGATGTAGTTGAATCAGAGCCCACAGCCCTGACAGTCACCTCTGCAAGGCTGGTGATCACAGGGTATGTTGTTGAATATTTGGTGTATTTTGTTCATTCAGTGCAAATAACCAAATTACTTAGGGAAAAAAGAAATAAAGACAACTCCCTAGAGGGCATTTCTTGATTTGGAGGGAAAGAAAGGTGGTTTGGATCTGTGAGTGTTGCCTTCTGGTCTCTCAGAGCCTTCCAGACAGGTTGAGTCTGTGAGGACCATACAGAATTCAGTTAAGCAGAGGCATTTTTTGGTGCCTCTCATCTTCAGTGCAGTTCATAACTTTGTTCAGAAGAAAATGCTTGATTTGCCAGAATTTCTCAATTGTGGAGTAATTCTGATGTAAAAACACAGCCATCCCTCATGGCTGGGAGCAGAAATAGTTCACTCTGTGTCTGCAGTTAGACATTTTCATTAAAACACTGCTTGTTTTGGGCTCCTTCATCATAAAAATCTCTTTTTTTGGAGATTGCTTGGACTGAAGTGAAATATTGGCTGCCTGCCTTGTATTGCTGCATTTCATCAGAGGGAAAGCAAAATACCCCATGGACCCTGAGAGTTCCCTTTGGTGTTTGTGTTGTGCCATGTACACACTGTATGATGCTGTATTCAAAACTAATAAAATAAAGAGAAACAAAAAAATGTGTAATTTTTTTTTTTAATCTATGTTGTGGTGATATGTGATGCACATCGAAGTCAGTTCCAGAAAATCTGAGATGTGTTTCTTTTGCCTGGAAGTATGTCTCCCAATGAAATGATGATTGAATGATTTGAATCACGCATCTAAAAGGAAAAGGAAGGGGAAAAAGCCTTCCAAAAGCATCTCTGTGAAGTATTTTTAATTGTGGTGATAACATTTAGTATTGGTTTGGTTGTTAAACTTCACTGCCCATGGAGCATCTGGGCATTCCCAGTTTAAAGCAGCAAAACTGCTTCTTGGAGAAGCAGAAGTGCGAACTCCTCCCAGGGATTGAGGATCTGCCAGCTCCTGCACCTCTGGGCTCATAAAACCCACAGAAATGCAGTTTCTTGGCAGTGACCTTGTTGGTTGTTCCTAATTTGGGAAGTCACTAATGAGGGCTGGTGTGTGTTGTGTTCCAGACCTCAGAATACATCATCCAAGCCTACAAGTACGGGGCGTTCGAGAAGATCCCGGAATTCATCGCGTTTAGGAACAGGCTGAACTCTTCCCTTCACTTCGCGCAGGTTCGCACCGAGCGGATGCTGTTGGACCTCCTACTTGAAGCAAATATGTGAGTACAGCTCCTGGCATGGGAAAACTGGGAATGGGCAGGACATGGGCCAAGAGGGACCTCGGGGAGTTGCACCTGCAGAAACCTGAGAGCTGCAGCTCTGCCCCTAAAGCTTCGTTCTGCTTGTGATGGTCTCAGGTTGCACCGAGGAGGTTTAAATAAAGTTCCTTCATGGAAAGGGTTGTCAGGCATTGGAATGGGCTGCCCAGGGAAGCAGTGGAGTCACCATGCCTGGAAGTGTTCAGAAAACGTGGGAGGGCACTGAGGCTGTGGTTTAGTGGTGACCGAGGTGGTGATGCTGCGTTCGTGGTTGGACTCGGTGATCTTAAAGGACTTTTCCATGATTCTGATTTGCTGTCCCTTCACATCCTTGTCAGTGCCGTGTGTGTCACATTCCTGGCACAGGGAAGAGCTGAGCAGTGCACAGAACATGGTCTGTTGTGAGTTGTTTTCCCTTTGCAGTGATCAGATGTTTGATTTAGTGCTGCTTGTTCTTACCTCCAGATCAACCAGTTTAGAAGAAAGTATAAAGTCCATGAGTCTGAGCCCAGAGGAGGATGACATTCCATGGAAAGATCTGCGTGACAACAGAGACCTGACAGTCTTGTTTAGCTGGGATCCAAAAGACAGGTGAGTAGAAATATCTTCAATTCACACATAGCAAAGAAATTCCTTCCAGGACAATTCCCATATTTCAGTGTTCCCTGGGCTGGCTGAGTTAAGCACCATCCATCACTTATGGCAGTGCTGCCCTTTCAGATATTAACAGCTTTCTGAATTTCTCACCACTCCTTCCTCTTCATACAGAATTGGAGAGCTTTGGGTAGGATTTGTGCCTGGAGCGTTTGCCTGAAGAGCTTTGGTGCCTTTCTCTAGGGACATTTCCGAGGAACATCGGAAGCTCTCCCTGGAGGAGGAGACCCTGTGGTTGCGAATCCGCTCTTTAACTTTGAGGCTGGTGAGCGGACTCCCAACCCTTGGTCACACCATCCAACCAAAGAACTCTGAAAAGACTGCAGAGAACGGTGTCTCATCCAAGATTGACACGATCCGAGCCCTGCTGCAGCAGCTGGAAGCGGCGGTGGATTCGGGGAAGAAGTTTCTAGAACAAAAAATCCAGGTACCAGTAAAGCAAAAGCGCTCCCCAAACATTGACCAGGAATGCATCGTGCAGGCTGCAGAGTGCACTTAACTGGCCCTGGGTTTGTGGTGTGTGACTGACTGGGAGATGTGCCAGGCACTGGGTGGGATGAGGAAAAGCTGCAACACTTTTATCTTTTTCTTTGCTTCTTGCCTAGTATCCTGTCCTTGGCCCTCCTCCTACCCGAATGGCTGGCTTCTTCAGCAATGGCAGCTGTCAGTGCCAGACTAGCTTGTTTTATCTTGTTAGTGATATTTATGAACTAGATACCAATGGCTTAGGTAAGTGTTTGGGGCAGGGGTTTGACCACATTGCTGTGGTGTGTGGTGGGAGGGAGCCACATGTCTCTGTTTAGTCTGAAAACTGCTGGGCGTTGGAGGATGTGGACTCAAAACTGTTACTTGTGTGTTAATTTTCGGTCTGACACTAAATTATCTGAGAGCCAGTGCCTTCATTTAATGTTTTATGTAAGTCTTCATTTTTGTACAGTATATATTGATGTAGTACTGGCTCCTCTTTGAAAGCAGTTGCCTTTACTTTTGACTACTGACACTAAATTGCATTTAAATGCCGCTTGGTGTTCTGGAAGCAGAAAATACAGAAGTTTGTAGCTTATCTTTTTTTTTTTTCCAGAAGATTCAGCAGAAATCCAGGAAAGAATAGGGAATAGTTTCAAGTCTTTAGTAGAACGACTGACAGGTAAATGGTAACTCAAGAACAGACACTAAGGCAGAGCTTCCTGGCTGTCTGAGGATGGCTGTGGGGTGTCTGCAGGGATGGGCTGTGGTGATGCATCTGCAGACCCTGTGAGAGCTTGAGAACAAGGCTGGGATTGCCCTTGGCTTGTATGCTGAAGCTGCTGCATGCTCAGAACGTGCTGTG
Source organism: Aleadryas rufinucha (assembly GCA_013397815.1). Lineage (NCBI taxonomy): Eukaryota > Metazoa > Chordata > Aves > Passeriformes > Aleadryas > Aleadryas rufinucha. Next base: position 46,281 of record VZTH01019485.1, on the reverse strand, counting down.
CCCTTCAGTGCATTTATCTCACAGCCTGGGCAGCTCCTTCTCCTGGTGCTTGGGTCAGGGGGGGTCCTCAGGGGGTAGAAATGTTGGTAGTGAACCAGAATTCAGAGGAGATGGAGAGGACTCTTTGTCTCAATGGTCAGTGCCCTGGCAGTTCTGCACACTACCCTCACATACCTGGTGTACAGGAAATGTACATTTAAGATGATCTACTTCATCCCCAATAAGGCTGTTCTTTTTCCTTTTCAGACTTGTTCAATAAATGTAAAGGTGATTTGATTGAAGTCAGAGATGGCACCTTGAAAACTCATCCAAACCTGTTAGAAAACTTAGTCTTCTTTGTTGAGGTATTTTCTTTTTCCTTTGGAAACTAGAAATTTGAGAGTGCTACGGGGTAGAAATGTTGGGACTGAAACACGGTGAAAGTTTGATCTCAGGCACTCATGGGAACAGGGGTTTTGTTGAATATTTTAATCATGCTGAGTTTTACCAGGAACACCTGAATGAGTTGAGAAGCCTCCTTCAAGTAAATGCAACTTGTAACATATTTGTACCTTTTTTCCAGACGATCTCCATTGCCCTGTGGGTATCGAGTTACTGTGACAGTGTCCTCCGACCTTTTAAATCCAACCTGCAAAAAAAGAAGAAGAAAAAAAAAGAAAGCAGTGTAGCAATGGTACAAACAATATTTCTCCCTCTCTTCTCCCACCCCTAATCACAGCTTGTTTATACTGAAAGAAAAATCAGGGTAGATAACATGAACTGGTTTTCATAAACTTGTGGAGGTTGATGTGGGGTAATGATGACTTGGGGCTGATTTTGGCTGTTTAAAATCAAGTGGTGACTTGTCATATGTGACATCATGTGACAGCTTTTGAATGGGAAATACAGTTCAGAGTGTCACTGACCTTCCTGCCTGGCGTGCACCACTGTAAACTTGTCAGCTTGTTTATCTGGGTAGGTAAATTATAGCTTAGCACTGGTGGGAAGAAGAGAATTATATATTGTAAAATGAGTTCTATAAAATGGAGATTAATATGTGTTTATAAATTAAAGATCTGTGTTTGTTTTTATAGCCACCTGTATTTACCCATTTCCTGGATTATGTAACTGAACTCCAGACATTAACTTCCAATGTAATAGATCATATCAAAGGGCTTGAAATCATTCTGACTGCACTAAAACTTGAAGAGCTGTCCCTCAAGGACACTCTGCTTTTACAGGTAAGAGATTCCCTATGCAAACACTGTGATTCTCAGGAATTCCTCAGGAATTTCCTTTTGGTGGTTGAGATGTTGGAGAAAGTTTAAAGGGGGGATTTAAACAATTGCTGTGGAGTGAGTGATTTCTCTTTTGTACTTTGCAGGAAGAAAAAAAGTTTACAAAGACTGTGCAAGGGAAGGTCCAGAGCAGTTACCATCACTCAGTTCAGGAAATTGGAGAGCTGCTGAAAAAGAGACTCGATACCATTAAAAAACTAAAGATTTGAGCAATGCATCCCTGACAGACTCCACAGGGGAGTGACACCAGAGTCCCAGACAGAAGCAACATCCACTCTACCATCACTTTAATCCAGAACTTCCTCATAATGCATGAAGGACTTAAAATCATGAAACAATTTTTTTAGGTATTACAGATGTATTGAGCTGATTTAAATTATTGTACATAAATGAGAAGCAGGGACCCTTCCCAGGGTTTGACCACTTTTTATACATGTTCATAAGCGTATTGCAACAGGAGAAAATTCACTTTCTTCCCTTTTGATCTCTAGAACCAACTGGAGATGGTCTTTAGAAGCAGCAATAGCAATCCAGTGTAAAGCATCTATCTCCAAGGATATTTTCATCACCATACAGTGTTTATAATTTTTGTATGGTCCTTGCCTTAGAAATGCAGGAATTGTAGATGTCCACGTTCAGCCGCCTCTGATGAACTGAGCCCGGCTTGGAGCTGCCTGTTTTGTCTGCAGACCACCTGGTCCTACTGACAGAATTCCATGTGTTGGTCCATCAGGGAGAGGTGAGGCCTCTGTGGTGGGCTGGGAATGATCTGTGCCCGCAGCTGGGGCAGGTTCCTCCAGGGAGGAGGTGTCTGTGCACACGGGTTGTTTTCACACTCGGGAAAACTGCAAATGTGATGAGGAGCAAACTTCAGAGAGAGAGAGAGATGGGAATGGGTGTTTCAGCAAAAAAAAGACAAAACCAGAGACCTTGTATATAATGGCTGCAGTGAAGTGTGACACTGCACTGCTATCATGTCAGTTTAACGTCAAACAGCAACGTCATGACTTTTAAAAAGTGTATTTAGATTACTGAAACTTTAAGACTTCAATATTTTAATAGAAATGGAATCCTATTGGCTTTGGGTTTAAGTTGGCAGAGGTAACTTTTGCTTCCGCTGTGGTCTGAGGCTGAGATCCTTTTTGTACCTGTGTGCTTGCTTTTTGCAGTTGAACTTTGATTATCCGAGCACTGGCTCATGAAACTTTCTGTTAGAAAGTGTGACCATATCATCTGCTCCCACAGAATCTGCATTTCTGCTGGGTTTTTTCATGTTCAAAAAGCAATGCAGCCTAAAATTGATAGGCAAAAAAAAAAGTTCATGTACCTGCAATACAAGGGACAGGTCAGACCCAACAGATTCCTCATCTCCTGATTTAGAGCCACAGGTATCCGAGTCTAGATTTAAAGTTGAAAAGAGCTGACTGCCTTTGTCATCTCCTCTGTTTTGTTAGTAATGCTAGAATGTTGATGAGAGTATTTTTTTAATAAATCCCCTGTATTTAAAAAGAAAAAAAAAAGTCCCATAGCTGCTCTTGCTGGATTTAGTTTTGCTTCGTCCCATCCTGAAAGGGAAAGAAGAAGAATGTCTGCAGGTTGTCAAATTGTAAAGGATGTCCTGATGGTTGAATCACAATGTCTGGTAAGTGCTCTGGGCTGGAGGAATACCAAAATGTGTTAAGTCTGTTTTATAGTAATACTTTTACTGAAACAAAAAAAAAAAGGAAAAAAAAAAAACCAGAACAGTTATGTTGTATAGAAATACCTTTTTTGAAAGAAGGATGTGCTCCTTAAATTAAAGCAAGACTGGTGACTGAAGGTGATGCTGTCAGATGCGTAGGGTGAGTGAAAACAGCCCCAGTGCTGAGGTGGTGCAGTTCAGAGCAGCCCTGAGCCAGAAACAGGCACTGCCCCTCTCAGTCACGGGGGCTCAGTGGCACTGCTGCTGTCCCTGTCCCCTCCCTCCCCACGGCAGCGCTGATTCCAGAGGGCTTTGCACAAACACCAGCAAG
>VZTH01019485.1:0-35830 GCA_013397815.1 Aleadryas rufinucha | reverse complement strand
CTCTTCGGGACCCCGCTGTCCCCAGTCCCCGGTCCGTGCTGTCCCTCTCCGGGACCCCGCGGTCCCTGCTCCCTGTCCCCGGTCCGTGCTGCCCGCTTTTCTCCGGGACCCACCAGTGCACCTTCCCAGGTCCGCGCTGCCCGCTCCTATCCCGATCCCCGGTCGGTGTCGTTCCTCCCCGGGCTCCCGGTCCCCGGTCCGTGCTGCCCGCTCCCCTCCGGGACCCCGCGGTCCCCGAGCGCTCCTGCCGCGCCTGGGGCCGTGTCACCTGAGCTCCCTCCCGTCCTTCTCCCCAGGTCTACTCTGCGCTCCAATGGATCCAGTTCACCATGGCCATGCTCAGGTACGACACGCTGCCCACGGAGTTACTGTCGCGAAGATGATTTTTTCCCCCAGAAAAACAAAAAAAAAAAAGAGAACTCGCGTCTCCCAGCGAGGCAGACGCGCTCCTGTTCCAACCTGTGCTTTGTTTTCTCAGCGTTGTAGGTTCCAGCTCAATTATTGCCTACGCCGTCTTCCAAAACGCAGTGCGGTCCCCCGAGGTAAGGTCTGAGCTTCCTTCTCCCTCCCTAAGCCGTGGTGTCGGTCCCTGCAGGTGGTTCACACCCGCAACATAGCCCCTCTTCTAGGAGCAGCTGCAGGTCTCAGGGTTATGTGGTTAAACCTTCTTTAATAGCTAGGAGGCAAATGGCTTGCTAAGAATTGGGCTCTTTGTCTTGGTAGGAGGTGAAAGGACTGACCTTGAACCTGTGCTTCTGCAGGGAGAAGCAGGTTCCTTAGTGCCATGCTTTCTGCTGCTCCAGGAATGTCCTCCAGTTGTTCCTGTGAGCAGGGATTTCTTAGCATGCCCTCCTCAGTGGGGCCAAACTCCTGGGGGCTGAGGAGTTGTGCACAAAGCTGCTGAAGTGCAAACTGGAGCTGCCCCCGTGGAAATGCTTTTACAGGTGTCTTTGGCTGTCTCCGAGGGGTTTTTCTGGGCAGGCGTGCTACTAAAACTGACCCCACTCGATGCTCAGACAAAAAGAGGCTGCAAAGCAGTTTGTCGTGCTGGGCTCTGCAGTGGGGCTTTGGAAGATTCACCCCTGCCATGAACATTCCTACTGCTGAAACAGCAGGGCTCGGGTGCAAACATCCTTTGGGTTGGGACAGCCCACACGTGCACTGCAGATGGGGCAGGAATGCACATCCCGAGTGCATTCCATGGCTGTGTGTGCAGGAAATCCCATGAGGCTGGCATATATCTGACATGCCAAGCACATGGCTGGCTTGAGCACAGAATCCACAGCTCTCCAACCCATCCTGCCAGGCTTGGATGTCCACATGCAGTCCCTCTGTGTGTCCCAGACTTCCTGGAGGCAGTGAGCCAAGCTGATCCCTGTCAAGTTGGGATTTGCTGTCCAGGATTTGCAGGCTCAGCCCGGCCTGTGGACCACGCAGAAAATCAGTGGAGCTGGCAGCAGCTGTATTTGTCCTTCCCTCATCTTCATGTTCTTTGTCCATTGTGGGTTTGATCCGCAGCCCAGAGAATGGGACTTCCAGGAAATGCAGGGAGCTATCCCTGGAGAAGCAAGGAGTGCAGACAACTGACACGTTGTTGGATGACACAGGGTGGGAAGGAGAACATGAGTCCATGTTTGCAGGGCAAATCTGTCCTGCTTTACAACAGGCAGGGCTCTTGCTCCCAGCCAGCCTCCTGGAAACACTGTGCCCAGCACATCCCGAATAAACTGTGGAGATCTCCATGCATTCCCAGGGAAGAATGAAGAATGAAGGCTAAGACTTCACCTTAGTGCTGGGATGGAAAACCTGCACATCAAAGCTTTCTTCTACCACATCTGCACCTGGAAAGCTCTGGATGTGATTCCTTCCTGGGGTCCTCCACTCTGGAATGATGTGGAGCTGGGTTTGGCAGGTGGCCTGGTGTGACTCAGCAGCCTCATCCCGTTGGCTTCCATGGCCGGGTTACTCAGGAGCCCTTCTGCTCTCAGTCATGTGATGGGGCTGTGGCTTGGGAGCTGCTCGTGAGCCACACATGGCTCCAAGTCACTGATGGGCCCTTCCTGCTCCAGAGGGTCCAGATGTTCCTGCTCAGATTATTTCTGCAAATCTGGATAGGAGGGCTGGATGCCAGCTGGAGGGACTGGTTTGCATCAGCCTTCCAGGCTCTTTTGCTGCCAGGGGAGATCTGTTTCTGGGTTTCAAAAGTGACAAAATCTCCAGTAACTTCCCCATCTTCTTGTCCTCATGTCTCGGGTCTGAAGTGTAAACAAAGGGGCTGGAAGAGATCCATACCGAAGCTTGCCACAAACAGCTTATTCCCTGAGTCATGAGGACCCACAGCAAAACATTTAAAAATAAACAGCTCTGGAGACTGGGAGGAGAAGGATCTTAGAAACACTTCCCTTCCTGCCGCCAGCCTCGGAAATCAAATATTGCATTCTTGAAGCTTGTTTTCTGTCTCTATGGGGTCAATAAAACTGTTCAGCCTGAGGTAAATCATTCAGAAGAGATGATGGCAAGCAAGGGAGAAACCTCAGCTCTACAGGTTTGAGGAAGAACCTGCAGCTCAACATGTGCCTGGGCCGTGGCCACAGAGCCAAATCCCCGTGTGTGCTGCAGCTGGAGCTGCCAGGATGTAAATCATTACATCTTTGCAGTCCCTTCCTCTATTTTATAAATACCAGTAGTTATTTTCTTTCCCCTTTTGCAAGCCAGAGCTACACTTGCCACTATGTCACCTCCTTCTTTATTTAGGTCTCTGCCAAAACAGCTCCTCGACCCACCGGCGGTGCCTTGCTCCAAGGGCACTCGTGCTGGAGAAAGAGGTCACCTGTTTGATTGCAAAAGTGGCTTCTTTGCTTATTTTAGAGCTATTTGGTTTAACCTGCCTTGATCACAAACTGGACAGTGTCCCCAGCCTGTCGTGCCAGGGCTTCATTTCTGCACCAATGAGGAAAAGCCTGGTTAAAAACAGGCATGTTACAGATGAAATTAAATAAAAATTAACTCCAGATCTTTATGCCTCGTGCTCCTTCATGCCCTAAGAACAAATCTGGCTCAATCAGATCTACCTTAACTCTTATCAATCTTCCCAAGCTCTTTCTCACTGCACATGGGAACAAGTATAACACAACGTGATGCTTGGCATACATTTACTTCCAGGGCAATATTGAGGCAAATCTCACCAAAAGCTCAGCTCCATGAAAAGAAATACAAAATCAGAGCCTCCTGTAGTGTTTCCATGCTGTGTTTAGCATTATAATTTTCTGTAGGGAAAGAAAAACACCATCATTTTCTCTCCTGGATGCTGAAAACGAGGTACCAAAGGCTTCAATTAAGAATGTAGGTAATTTGGCTGCTTTTCCAGAGTCTCTGCTCTCCCACTAACAACGAAAATGTTGGCCAGAATTTTGCACAAATGTTTTCCTGCAGTGTTTACAGTCCTGGCCAGTGTGTGCAAACTGGAAATGGGCTGGAAACTGTTGTTAAAGGAGACGTGACTCCTTTCCAGCAAGATGCAGCAGAGACTAATGGCTCTCAGTGGAAATTAATCCAGCGTGTAAAACAAACCCAGCCTTAGTCACCAGCTGAAATGACATGGAACACATAGAAAAATGTTTGTTTCAAGTCATTTCAGACCTGAGGAAGGGTTTGTGTTGACCAAAAGTATGATTTCTCTGTGAGTTTATTTAAAACATGATGCCTCTTCTCCCTGCCAACCCGTCCTGTTCTGCAACATTGTAACATTATGGATATTTGGGGTATTTTCTGTAAGTTTTGATGCTGCTCTTGGATCCTGTGGCAGCAGTGGTGGTTAGAGCAGGGTATGTGCGTTGGAGCAGCTCCTGAGAGCACAAATCCATGTGGATTTTGCCTGCAAGGAGAATTGTGTCACCAGAAGAGCTGAGGGGTGACAGTGTTCAGGTAACACCAGATAACGTGGTGTTGATGTCTGAGCACAATTAATCTTTCTGCTACAGCTGGTGTAGTCATTTTAGAGGACTGAAAACAAGGATGATATTCAGGAGTAAAGGTTGAAATGTTTTCATCTGGTAACTTTTCTTTGAACTCGCTTGGCCGTGAAAGTAGAGGAGACTTTCTTACTTGAAGCTTTTAGGGTTTGCTGCAGATTAATTGACTGGTCTCAGAAATGTTGTCACAGTGCTTTCCTGAGGGTAAAATCATCCCTCCACAAAGTGCCACTTATGCCCCACTTACCCTCAATTAAAGCTTTCAAATTAACTTTACAGTGGGACACTTGTTTCTATTGAAACACTTTCCTCACCTGCAAAAAAGTCTGTAAAAGGCTGTATTTAATATCTTTATGTCTGATAATGGGGTAAAGCTGCAGCTGTGGGAGGGTTGTGACTCCACTCACACCTGCTGAGACTTTTCCCTTTTCCAGGTGCGTCCACTTTTCTACCTGAGCCTCTCGGACTTGTTCCTGGGCTTGTGCTGGCTGGCTGGGGCCCTGCTCTACAGCTCACCCACCTCCCAGCAGGACCTCATCTGCTACAACCTGCAGGCCACGGGACAGGTGAGTGGCCTTGGCACCACATTCCATAATGAACCTGTAATTTGTCATAATTAACCTTGCTGGTGATCAGAGCGTGGCCGTGGGGGGCTGTTTCTAGACAGGCTTTAGCAGATCTCTTGGCTTTGTGTGGAAAAGGGAGACGATGATGCTGGGGTTTAGGATCCTCTGGTGTGTGAGAGGAAAAGAGGAGGTGGGATTTTGTGGCTGCTTGTGTGAAATGAGCAGATGGGGCTTGATCTCTTTCCCGTTGGATCCGTGCCCATGGATCTCTGTGCTCTCACATGGCAGCTTTTCTATTCCTCTTCGTGCTTCCTCCAGCCTGGGCAGGAACAGACACATTCTGTGACTTGCGTGAGCTCAGGCTTAAATTACTCACATGAACATCCAAGTTCTTGCTCTTCCCAAGGATCCTCCATCAGCACAAGCTCAGCCTGTGTCCCATTGACTCAGCTGCTTTCCAGCTGATTCCATGTGCTGGGGACCAGCAGGAGTGGGGTGAGTGAGCCCTGTTTTCCTGACAGATTGCTGTTGCCTCACCCAGTTCCCATTTCAACACCAGGCTTTGGAAATCTCAGCTCTCAAAAATCTCTGCAGGGTCCGGCCGAGCTTGGGCCAGGGTGGGGGTTCATAATTGATGATCCCTGGAATTAATGATTTTCTTTTAAAGGACATGGCTGGGAAGAGCAAGGGGCTTTTGGAAAACTTTGTGTGTGGGCTTGGGCAGCTCCCTGAGAGTGTGGTGGTACCCACAGCTGGGAACTGAATGTCCTCATGGAGCAGCAGCATCCAAAGCTGGAAAGGGTCTCTGTGTGCCTCAGAGAGGGCATGCTTGGAGCTGCAGGTGCAGGATGGAATTATTCCTGCTGTTGTGTGTCTGGGGGTGGGCTCCTGCAGCCCAGGGTTGTTTCAGCAGCTGTTTTTGGGGGTACAGATGTGTTGCTGAGGGTGGTGAGAGCAGCTGTTCCACTCCAGACTCATCTCTGGGCTCTCCAGCTCTGCTGTGCTGCTCTGGAGGCTCTGTAATATGTTCCTCTTGAGAGATGAAACAGTGAGGTGTGGGTAACTTGGCCACTTGGGAATGATGCAGAACAACATCAAAGGTATTTTTGAGGTGATGCTGCAGGGGAAAATGAGGAGAGCTTGGGAGAGGCTTTCAGAGCTGGAGGGAGTAAGTGGGAGTGAAGGTGTTCCTGAGCTGTTTCCCTTGCCTGGGGGACAGTTCTTGATGCTGGTGTGATCCTTATACGGCCTGGAGAAGGCAATTTGCACTGCTGGAGGAGAAATAGGTTGGATATGGACAAAATGCCCATAATTTCTCAGCTCCCTTGCACTTCTGGCTCTTTTCTGCCCTCACTTTTCCAGCCCGTGGCTGTGCTTCTCAGGGACACCAGCATGGCATGGGACAAGGTAGGAGATTCGTTTTCATGCTGGGTGGGCAGAGCTGGCCTTGGGCCAATCCTTCCAGGGCAGAGCTTGTGGTGGGGTGTGCAGAATCACACCCTGACCTCAGCCAGCGTCCCCTGGCTCCTCTGCTGTGTGCCACCACCAGTCCCCACAGCCCAGGGTGGCAGAGCCGGATTGTGCCTGGCAGGAGCTGGCGCTGCTGTTTGCTCTGGGAGAAATTAAAACAAACTGAGCCCTTGCCATAGCAACCTTTCCCCCAGGGCACGTGACAGTGCAGGACCTCCTCACCCAACACCCTGCAGTGCCCTTGAGAGGTGGGAACAGCTTGTGCGTAAGAAGGAGCCAGTAACAGGTTGAACCAGCAGCTTCTGCAGAGAAGGGGGGATCTGGAAGCTGATGGAATGAGTAAATAAATGTCTCACTGTGTTTCTGGATGTCTCACAAACACCTGGGGCTTCTCTGCACACCAACACCCAGAAGGTATTGGATGTGTCAAGGTGAGGGCAGGCAGGGACAGCCCAGCAGAGGAGTTTGCAGCCCTTGGAGAGGCTCACACCGGAGTCCTTGTGGTGTCTCAAGGCACTGCCTTAAGAGCAGGACAGTATTTTACTTTATTCAGGCTGTTTGCCATTATTTGTCACCACAGGCTGATGTTGCAGTGGATGGAGCTGCCCAACATCCAAACTGTGTCATAAAGGAGGAGATTGCTTTGTTTCTTGGATTTTCCCTGTTTCAGCCCCAGAGCTTTGATTGATGTGAATGTAAATACTGCTCCCTTTGCTGTCCCTTGTTCTCTCCTCCTCCTTGCATTGCAATAATCAAGTCCAGAATAGAGATTGTGGTTATAATTGCACAACTCCCCCACGTTCTTCCAGTTCAGTTCCAGTGGCCTAATAATGTCCTGGCAGGCTCTGCTCACGCTGGGGAGCACAATGGGACCCACACAAGTGGCATAATGAGGGATTCTTGTGTCTCTGCTTTATCTCCTCGTGGGCAGTGCTGCAGGACTGTCCCCAGCCCCAGAGCTGGGGCTCGGGAGAGCAGAATTCCCTTCCTTTCCCTTCCTGCTGGCACCTTCACAAGTGGAATTTGGGTCCCTGTTCCAGAAGGCAGCGCTGACATTTCATGAGCCTCTCCCAAGCGTCCTGAAGTGCAAGGGAACAATCCTTGTGCACTGTTTTGACCTTCTCTGGAAGTAGCTGGAAAAGGGCAACAACCCCTCATTAAAGCTCATTTAATGAGCTGCAAAGTCACTGCAATGTTCCTGTGGCAGCCCTTGGACTCGGCCTCTTGAGCCAGCCAAGAGCGTTCACAACCTCAGTGAAGGAGGCCAAGTTTGTTTAGTGACCACTTTCCCAGCCCTGGATGATACCAGGGTGGCAAACCTGTGCTCCTTATCTTTTTGGCAAAGGATAGCAAAGCCACAGGAAAAAAAAATTAAAATTCCCTTGTCCAGCCCTTCCTCTTTGCCTTTGCCACTGGAGTTTGTGTTTCCTGTGGCAAACACAGCTTACACATGTACATGGTCTGATTAGGCAGCCTGGAGCAAGCATGGATTTGGAAACAAATCTGAAAAAGTTTTGGGGGGGTGGTTTATAGGAAGTTTCAGATAATTGGTCTCATCTCAAGCTGGAATCAAAGGCTATGAAACTCTCAGCGTGCTCTATCTTTTCTCTTCTCCTTTTTCCCCGTGAAGGAAGAAAGGTGTTTTTTGGGATGTTAACTCAGGCTGAGGGCAGAGAATATCTGCCCTCACATTCCTCTTGAAATATCCAATTGTCTTCTGTTTCCGTGAATTCTCTGCACAGTGAGCTCATTATGCAAGAAGCAAATCTAAATGTCACATCTGTGCTGTGTTTCCTAATGGACGTAGCGCTGAGAGGGTCCAAGTGCCTCTGAAACCCTCACTGCCACGCTCTGAGCCAAAACAATGAGCCAGATCACAAAGATTCTTATTTCTAAGACAGTCCTGCTGTCATTAGTTCTCCTGTCTGAGGCCAAAGTGAAGCTGCTGTTGTGTGGTTTAAAGTGGGAATCTCTCTCCAACCTGGCTCTTCCCAGCTGGATGTGAGCACAGGGGCTGTGCAGGGACCCTCACCTTTGGTAGGTGTTCATCATCCTGCTTCTGTTCCATGGGATTTGGGAGGAACTAAACATGCTACAGGAATTGTTATTCCAGGACTGAAATACTCTTTTTATTTCTCAGATATTCTACGTGGCCTCTTTCCTCTACACTGTCAACTACACCTGGCACCTGTACATGGACCTCAAGGTGAAATACAACCAGAACCTCTTCAGGGTACCCCCCCAGGTGAGTGGGACTGGTGTGAAGGCTGGGAACTGAGGGACAAGGACACAACACTCAGGAAAACTCTCCCTGCGTTGCAGGCTGAGCAAACACTTCACGCACCCCGTGACCAAAATCTCTCCTTGCAGTTGTTTCCTCCCTCACACCTAAACAGGGAGGCACCACCACTGCCATGAGCAGGCTGTGGCTCCCCAGGTATTCCTGCAAGATGGCACATTCCTTATGCAGCTCTTCCCAACAAATCCATCAGCCCCACTGCCTTACAGAGCTTCCCCAGACATTTGCTGTGCACAGGAAACTTCATATCCCAGCTATTCCATCTGGAAGTTCAGGAGCAGCAGGCTGGGCAGATCCCCCTCAGCTGCTTGCTGTGAACCAGGGGCTGTAGAGAAATGATAATTTAATTCAGATTTTTGGATTTTGCAGGTTGTAGATTATGCAGGTTGTGTTGGCCGAATAGCAACGATCTCGTCAAGGTAAGATTTCATTCTCCCTGGTGGGAGAGTGTGGATTTGGTAAGAGTTAATTCTCCCTGGTGGGAGAGTGTGGATTTGGTAAGAGTTAATTCTCCCTGGTGGGAGAGTGTGGATTTGGTAAGAGTTTATTCTCCCTGGTGAGATGATGTGGATTTGGTAAGAGTTAATTCTCCCTGGCGGGATGATGTGGGTTTGGTAAGAGTTAATTCTCCCTGGCAGGATGATGTGGGTTTGGTAAGAGTTAATTCTCCCTGGTGGGATAATGTGGATTTGGTAAGAGCTAATTCTCCCTGGTGGGATGATGTGGATTTGGTAAACTGCAGTGTGCTGATCTCTGCTTCCTACTTGTTTTGAAGCAAGTTTTACTAAAAGCTGTAAAGCACATCATTAACAGCAGAGTGACCTCATGAATACAGAGTAAGAGGTTTTTTCAACCAAGTTAATGATAACTTTATTAACTGGATGTGGTTTTCCAGAAGGTTTCCCTTTACCAATGATTAGCCCTCACAATGTTGGTAAAGCTGATAAAATACTTTTCCAGAGCAGTGCTAATAAAAACAACTTTTGAGTCCTCTGTAGCAGTGGGAGAAAACCCAAGCAGTGCCTGAGTGGAGCAGTGCAATAACCCACGACTGTGCTGTCCTTTCTCCTCTCAGCCTGATCCCTTTCCTCCTCATGGTGCCGGTGTTTTGCCTGGGTAACAGCAGCAATTGCTACCAGAACTTCAGCCAGAAGCACGGGTGAGCTCCCTCCCTTCCTCTGGCACGGCCCCAGGGCTGCTGGGGGTGGGCAGGAGCTCAGGCTCTTCCCCGTGTCCCCACAGGTGTCTCCTGATGCACACGGAGATGGCCGAGCCCCCCAACGAGCCGCAGAGCCCGAGTGGCTCCGTTTGCCGCGCGATGCATTTCTACGGCATCGGCGTCTTCCTCATCTCCTTCCTCATCAGCTTCGTGGCCATCCTGGTAAGGCTGGTCCTTGTGTAGCCCTTGGATGGCACCAGAGGCCAGGCAATCCTGGAATGGTTTGGGTGGAAAGGCATCTCAAGCTCATCCAGTGCCATCCATCCACCTTCCACTATCCCAGGTCGCTCCAGGCCCAGTCCAACCTGGCCTTGGACACTTCCAGGGATCCACAGCTGCTCTGGAAAGGATTTCCTCCCAGTATCCCATCTAACCCTGCTCTCAGAGTGAATCCATTCCCCCTTGTCTGCTCACTCCCTGCTCTTGGTAAATAGGGCGGAGGAATAACTGTGTGGTGCTGCTTCCCTTTTGGGAGGGGTGGTAAGGGAGGGAAAATATCACTGTGCCACCATATAAATCCATCTGGAGTCCAGTGTTCTGTCCACCCATCCCAGAAATATTTAGCAGGATTTAGAAGGCTTGGAGCTTGACAGGAGAGATCACCTCCTGCTGCATGGGTCAGCAAGAGGTGATTAATGGTTGGACTCCATGATCTTAGAGACTTTTTCCCAGCCTAAACAATTTAATGATTCCAAAATCAATTCAGAATCTTCAGTTTAGCAAAGGCCACGTGCAAAGCAACACCTCCCCCAGGATTTCAGCACTGTGTGAAAAGGTTGGGTAGACTGGGATCCACCCTACATGAACCCAGCAGATCAGAGCCTGAACAATAACATTTGCCTGTTCTTTTCCAGGTTATCCTCAGTCAGGCCCGAGGTCTGTACAAAAGGTTTGTGAACTCCACAGGATTCCTGGGGGATCAGCAGTGGGCCATGATTAAGATGGTGGAACAACGGGTGGTTTTTTACCCCATCGCCTTCTTCTGCTGCTGGGCCCCAGGTGAGCAGAGAGTTCCTCCCACAGCATCCCCCTGTGGAACTGCAGAGAGGTGGGGTTTACTTCACCCTCTCATCCATCCCTTTCCACAGCTGTCCTCCTTGGAATGCTGAAACTGACTGCTTCAATCACCAGCAAAATCTACATGGCTCTGCTGATCCTGCAGGTAAACGTCTGCCCCTGCAGCCTGCTGTGCTCTGCCTTCTCACCTTGAGTCTCCTGCCCTGCACCCAGTCCGTGCTGGATGCAGCTGGACAAGGATCTCTGCTGTGTGAGCCCGAGTCTGGTTTGTGCTTTTGCTTGGCAAACATCTTGGTTAGGTGCTTTATGTTTTTCACAGCCTTGAAAAGGTCTCAGTACCTGAAATCTCAGCACCGTGACAGTTTAGTGGTGAACACAGTGCTGGGTCGATGTTTGGACTTGGTGATCTTAAAAGTCTGTGATCATGGAAATTGTAGCAAATGGGACTAGAAAGGATCCCCACAAATTGGGGTTTTTTCCCCATGTCTATAAGTTTTTCCTATGTCCCTAAGTCTACAAATGTGATTTCTTAACAACCCAAATGTGATTCCTTAACAACACTTGTCCAGCTCCTTCCTGTGCCTGAGGCAGAAGTTAGACATTTTATTAAATTAAATAGTTATTATATTTTAAAATATATTAATATATATAAAATATATTTGTATAGCATTTATATTGAATCAGCTATTCATTAAACATTTATTAAAATAACAACACCGTTTCTCTATCACATGGAAGATAAAATCCTGCTGGATGGGGGAGGTTTCCCAGGGATCTCAGAGCAGTGCTGAGATCCCTGATTCCCCCGTGCTCTCTCCCAGGCTCTCACCGCAGCTTCCCAAGGGCTCCTGAACTGCCTGGTGTACGGCTGGACCCAGCACGTGTTCCTGTCCCTGAAGCGCGGCTCCCGCCGGGACGTGGACACCCAGACCCCGCTCCTGCGCTCCCAGAAGAAGTTCTACTCCAGCACGGCCCCTGCAGGCCCGCCCGACACCGAGGGCTCCTCCTCCACCCTGCTCTGATGCAGCCGTGCCTGCGAGGAGAGGGGCAGAGTCCTTCCAGCTCCTCGTTATCCAGGGATGGAACTGTCCCCGGGGCAGCACAGCCCGAGCCAGGCGCTCAGTGGACATAGTTATTTATTTTATGGACTCGAAAGGGATTCTTTCAACGTGGTAAACCTTTAGTCCAGACTTTTCTCCTCCTGGAAATATCCCTAGAAATGCAGCAAACCCCATGTAACGGCTCAGAGGCCTGGTCCAGCTCCTTGGAGGTTGGGCAGAGGATGTTTTATTTTGTTTTATATCTCCAAAAGTCTTTGCCTTTACAAATTAACAGTAAAGAAAAATGAGTATTTTTCAATCTCTGCTTTTTAATTCGCTCTAACCACGAGAACTTGCACCACCCTAAGAGCCAACTGCAGGGAGTGAAGAATTGCAAAGCAGGACAAAACCTGCCTGGAATTTCTGCACCTTTCCCTTCCCTTCTTCCTGCTCGGCCACAATACTCCCAAAAATCAGCTGCTTCGACCCTGTGGAGCATCCCTCATGAACCAGGTGAGCAGGACTTTGTCTGAATCTCTCTTTACATTTCCAGATGTTCACATGAGTTATTTCCTGAGGTCCCAACTTTCTATAGAAAATAAACCAGATCTTAAGCTGTGTTGAAAACAACTCTTTACATTTACACTCTGCATTTTCTAACAGCTTCACTTTTTGGGTCCAACCCAAATTTTTCACATAGCAGGTTCTACAGGAAGAGGAAATACTCCAGCTTTGTTTAATTAACTTACACAACATAACTGTGTAAACTCTGGGTAAGTCACTCAAGGGCCCTGGAGTTTTGCTCAATGACTTATTTTCTCCTACAGCGTGAGACCGAGTGAAACAACTCAATATTGCTGTTCTACAGGATAAAACCAAGGTTTTCAGCCATCTTCTTCCACCTGGTCCTTCAAATCCTCCTCAGGAGCCCATTCTCTAGTCCCAAAGTTTGGACATAATGTCCCATCTGGGGTCATGAATTATTGCAGGGAAGTTTTTTATTCCAAAATGGTTCTGCCTGAGATGAGTGGTGTAATTTACCCCCTGACTGCTGATGATACAGAACACTCCATCCTGGCTGCTTTTCCCTGCTTTAGAGCCAACTTTCCTTGGAATGACTGTATCATGTAGCCCCAGGAAAGCTGGGGGCCACAGTGTGAGCAGGAAGAGCCTCTGGAGCAGGAAGGGGAGGCCTCATTCCAGCAGGAGAACCCCTCTGGCTGTTGGGACGCACCTTGGGGCCATGTCCAGCTTGGAGCCACAGCCACTGCTTCCCAGGCTGGAGAGACAGCCTGGAATTCAGCAGCAAAAATCCCATGGAAGAGCCCCATGGATGATTCAGTGTTTCTCCAGCCCCACTTCAAAGGCAACTATTCCAGGGGGAGGATGGGATCCATGCCCTGGCAGTGGCAGGATCTGAAACACATCCCAAGAGCCTCCTGCACCCTCCAGGGACTGACCCCGTTTGTGGAGCCAGTGCAATTTGTTTAAAAGGGGATTAGGGCTTCCTAAGTGATGGAAGATTACCCGGGAAACAATGACTGGATTGCTAATGGACCATCAGAGCTGGCAGTGGGTGCTGACACATTCCCAGGGCTTCTCAGGCAGCTCAGCAGGCACTCAGTGTTTGTTTGAGGGGAGTTTTCTTGCTGGGAAGAGCCATTCCAAGGGCCACACATCCTCCTGGGACATGGGAGAGTCCTTTTGTGTCACTGCTGTAGAGCACTCCCAGCTGGGCTGGCTGCTTCAAGTGCTCCCAGGAAATTGTTCCCTCACTCCCTTTCCCAATGTGGATGCTCCAAGGGTCACTCACCACCCAGCCCGCTCTGAGCTCCTCAAAGGCACCAAGCAGAGGGAAATTCTCTTACAAGGAAGGAGCCTGAGCCCTCACAACTGTCCCACCTTTTGTCCTGAAATGCTCCCGGGACAAGAGCATGTCTGGTTCCTGGCACTGAGGATAACAAAACAATTTCCAGAGGCAGGAAGGGTCCAAGTGCCACCCCGAGGCTCTGTGTCCAGAAGGGTGAGGGGAAGCACTCCCTGCTCCCTGGAAAAGCACAGGGCCAGCAGGAACAAAGGCAGATCCATTTCCCACCACCCAGTGCCCCCTAATCCTGCCCCCAGTCCCAGCAGGGCTCCCACTTCAGCAGAGCCCAGACCCTGCAAGGCTCATCATCCCAAAGGAACTGGTTCCTATTTCCAGAAGGAACTCATCCCTCCCTTCCCTGAGTGCCCAGTCCTACCCCACAGCCATCAGGGCTTAACTGGGAGCACTGGGCAGGTGCTGCTGCCATCTGATGGAAAGCTGGGCTTAAAAAAGGCAATTTTGGGTTATGTTGCCAGGCAGAGCCCACGATTTCCTAGGGATTTATCCAGCCTCTCCTGACAGTCATCCTTTCATCTCAAAGCCTCATTCAAGTGCTTATTCCCATGGGTAAGGGAGGTGGGATGGGGAGCTAGGGGTGGCAGGATAATGGAATCTTTAAAGCTGGAAAAGCCCTCTAAGACCATCAAACCCAAAAATTAACCCAGCACCATCGTGTTCACCACCACCCACATTCCCAGGTGCTGCATCCACACCCTCTGGACACTTCCAGGGAAAAGCAGGGTGGCAGGAGAATCGTGCTGCTGTTCCCTCCTGCTCCTTTCTCCCCTTCTGTCCTACAGGGATCTGGGAACCAAACAAAAGCAGCCAGGAACTTTTGAGTTTAGTAAAATCATTTATATACAGGATGGGGAATATTTACAATGTAATACTGATCCAAAAGGAACTAACAGGGAACACTGAGAAGGAGAAATGAGAACATTTTAACACACAGGAGTTAAACATGAGGACAGACTCAGGTTTCCAAAAGAAAATCCAGAAGTAATGACAGCAAAACTTTGACATGTTGCTATTTCCAATCAAAATCTCTCTCACTAATCAGGTTCTCCTAATTTTTAATATATATAGAAAAAGCTTCAAATCATCAAGTCACAGGAGAAGTCAGATATACAGAAAATTTTGAAAAGGTCAAATGATTTCAGAGATTTTTCTTCACTTAAATAAAATTCTAAAAAAAAACCCCAAACCCAACAACCTCCAGAGCTTTCCCACATCTTTTTAGTGTTTGTACAAAGAAAGTATTCTTTGATCCCACACTTCCAGCTCGAGATATTTACAATATTCACAGTCTGCTATAAAGGATCAGTAGATTTATTACCAAGTCAAACCTCAGAGAATCAAGACAAGGTGTCTTGCACTTGCTTCAACTGAAAAATAAACTAAACACAGGAAGGAGAAAGTCAAATGCTACTTGAAAATACGTAAATGAATCCATTAAAGTTATTGAAGTTTGAAATGTAAAACAGAACTTTTCCAAGAGTAAAAAAAAAAATCAACTTTGTCATAGAAACAAAACCATTTGACCTTGAATCTTCAAATTGTGTTTTCTCAATCTGTCCCTCCTCCCTCTGCTTCAGGCCAGGCCCCTTTGTATTTATCACAGACTA
The DNA here is from genome assembly GCA_013397815.1 of Aleadryas rufinucha. Classification (NCBI taxonomy): domain Eukaryota; kingdom Metazoa; phylum Chordata; class Aves; order Passeriformes; genus Aleadryas; species Aleadryas rufinucha. The sequence continues at coordinate 20,756 of VZTH01019485.1, read as the reverse complement.
GAAAATGTAGAGTAAATCCATCAAAAGCAGTTCCTTATGGCAAAAACCCTTGGAAATTCCTACAAAATTCCTACACCTCAGGATCAGCAGCACTTAAGGGATGAAGAAAAGGAGGGATCCTCTAACACATATCAGATCCCACCTTCTCCCCTGACCCCACTTCCATCTGATCCATCTTCCTGCCTACAAATTCTGGCTCCCCAAAAACTGCCTGAGGATTTTCCTCCTGGGAGGGCAGAGTCACAAAGTGCTTTTGGAGGGGATTTTTTGCTCTGCTGTTCAAGCAAAGGTGATTTCCTTGTTTCCATCTCTATTTGCCATACTTGAAAGTTTCAGTTTCCCAGAAAAAAACCATGGATTTCAAGTTCAAAATGAAACCATTTCAAGACATGACCCAGAATTACAGCAAGGACAGAAATGCACATTACAGGGCTTGGTGGTACAGCCAAGAAATGACAAAACCTCTCACTTTTTGCTAATTCTCTTCAGTTTTCATCAACAGGTCAGTGCACAAATATTCCAGGTAGTGTCAGAGGTACAATTCCAGCTCACACAAACACTCCCTGCTCCCACCAGAGGATGGATAAGCAGGGACTGTTCTTACCCAGCAATAAATCAGGCATTGGAAAACTGTCCACAGGATTAAGGAAAGCTGACAGAGAACAAGAAACAAAACATCTCCTTCATGTAGAAAAAACAAGTCACCTTTAGAAAATTGTATAGAAAGAGTCAGACACTGCTTTGCCATCCAGCTAAAGCTGCAAGGAAGTTTTGGTATAGAAAAGAGACAAAAAAAAGAACAAGGCTGGACTTCCATAAGAGAGAACTGGGAGATTCATGGCTCAGGTTTGTCAATGTAAACCCAAAAATGGATGAGCTGTGAAAGACAACAACGTTCAGGAGTGGTCACTGATGGCCCTGGGTTGGCACTTCAGTCTGCAGACCAAACTCAGCCCATGTCTGCACGGGTTTGGTACCAAAATAGCTCTATAAAAAGCCTCCGCCCGGTCTTGAAAGAAAGAGAAGCAGAAAAGGTAGAAAACTAGAACTATGTACAGATTCTTCCCATTGGTTTGCTTCATCAGGATTAAAAAAAGCAGCTTTTGGAGCCAATGTTCCAGACTAGAGAAAGAAGCTGCCCTGGGGAAGGCAGCCAAGGACGTGTGGCAAGGAGCAGCCCTGCAGTTGTGGCTCCCCCCAAGGAGGAGCTCGAAGGCATCAGAGACGGGGATTTGGGCTCCAGAGATGGATCCCAGGGGTTCCCCAGAGCACTGGGAGCCTGCCCAGGAGCAGCTCTGCCAAACGAGAGGACAAGTCTGAACACCCAAGCCTTGGACCTTCTAGGAAGGAAAGAATGGGAATACAGGGGTGGATCCCACACAAACAAACCCCAGGCTGGTCTCGGTCCATAGAAGATCCCACCACAGAAATTAAAATAACTTGTGCATAAGAACTTGGAACATTCTTCTGTTCTGCTGTTGGACAAGGTGAGAAAAAGAAGAGTTTTGTGCTGAATGGCTGATTCAGCCTTAAAAAAGCTCTGAAGGAGATGAGGAGGAAGAAAGAGAGGGGGTTAAGCCTTAAAGAAGGTCTGAGGGAGATGGGGAAGACGACAAAAAAAGAGAGTCACTGCTCAGAACTGAAAACTCCAGCAAGCACATGGCCTCAGGTGCCTGGGCAAGGCACCAAGCCAAACTGAAGGGTATTGAATTGATTTTTCTCTACCTAAAGACCTGGAATTTAGGTGCCAAGGGGAGCTGTGAATTTGGATTTCCACAGCACTCGCTTCAAGTACTCACTGAGCAGGGGCTTGAGAAACTGTGGCTCTCCTTCGCTTACAGTCACTGCAGGGGCTGGATGTGGCAGGTGAAAGGCAGCTTCTGCAACTGGTTATTAAGAAAAAGAATGGTTTTTAACAATAAAATCCACCCCATTTGGGGGGCCCATGATTAACAGTACATAAGTGATCATATATACCTCGAGGAACTGAGTTTTAAAAAAATATTACAGTACCAATGATTTTTTTTTCTTGTATCTACAACTATACAGCATTTTCAAGCAGTATGGAAATTTAATGAAATAATTATGATTTATTAATTTACATAAAAATACTTTTTACAGTTAAAGAATAAATCTTAAATGGTAAAAAAAATAAGATTAAGAAGCTCCAGCTATTGAGAGTCGTGGGAGTTTGTCTGCTCTTCGATCACTTGTTTGACGATTTCTGCCAGTTTTAGTCGATCCACTTTGTCTGTGAATCCTCTGCCTGGAAAGGGAAAAACCAGGGAATCAGCTGGAGCTGGGCACGAGGAGGAAAGCAATCCTGGCTGGAATTAAACAATGCCTCACACAGACTTAGGGCAACATCAGCACAGGATGCAAAAGGAATTACAGACCATAGTTCTGCTGGAAAAACTTAAAACCTCAACTAAAGCCAAACAAATAGAACAGGAGAAGCAGCAGGACCAAGGCCTTGTGAAGCTGCCTGATGTTCCTGGTCCCTCCTATCCATCAGCACCTGCTCCTGGAGGCTGACACCTCTGCCAGCCTCTTTTGTCCAGGAGCCAGCTGAGCATTCCCAAGGTGACTGTCCCGGTTTAATTCCGCTTCCCACCCAAGCCGAGCTGAAGAGCTGCTGTGCTGACAGGGGGGAGCAGCCTCCAGCAGAAAGAGGGAATAAACAGCTGGATGGAAACCAGCTCAACACAGCTGAAGCGGTTCCTAAAAGGATCAGAGAATCCTGGAATGGTTGGAAAGGACCTTAAAGGTTATCTAGTTCCACTCCCTGGGCAGGGACACCTTCCACTAGCCTAGGTTGCTCCAAGCCCTGTCCAACCCCTCCTTGGACTCTTCCAAGGATGGGGCAGCCACATTTTCTCTGGGCAACCTGTCCAGGGCCTCCCCACCCTCACAGGGAAGGGTTTCTTCCCAATATCCCATCTATCCCAGCCCTCTGACAGTTTAAAATTGCCCCTTTTCTATCATGATCCATTTGTGCTGTTACATTCCTGGTGCCTCTGAAAACTCAACCCTGACCCTCAAACAGAAGTTTCAAAGCAGCACTTCCACCCTCCTTTTGGGAACACCAGTCCTGGCAGAAGGGCTGAAACAGTGTCAAAACCTAAATCAGCCCAAATCCAATAAATGTGGGGTTATTTCCATAGCAGGAGGTCTGTGCTTCCCCCGTTTCCACACTCCCTGTGGGAGAGCAGGAATTCTCACCATTCCAGCTGAAGCTCTGCAGGGTGTCTCGCAGCAATTTGCACTCCCTGTTGTATTTCCAGGCCTCCTGCATCACTTCATTCAGCTTCTCATCTTCATTCTCTCCTGTTTGGGACAACAAAAGGACACAGGAGGTTTGGGCTCAGCAAACTGGGCAGTTATTCCTGCTCACCCCACACAAACCAAGAAATGGGCTTTAAATCAGATATTCCTGTTTGAAAGTTCTTTTAGCACCTCTGCATGTCACTAAAATTCCACATGAACCCAAATCCCAGCCCAGAGGCTGCCCAGGAGTTTTGTTTTTCCTTCCTCACCACTGACACACACAGACCCAAAGTTGGTGTCTTGCACATTTAGGAAATAAAACGTTCTTAAAAGTGGCAACCTTTACCAGCCTGTGGGAGAATGCACTGAGCAATCACATCTCTCAGCTTCTCCAGAGCCACGTTGGAATCGTTGCTTCCATTCTCAGGGTCGTGGATGTAAACACCATCCTTTGGCTTGGTGCTGCAGAAGAACAAGAGGGAAATAATTAGAATTTGGGCGCAGCTCAAGCTCGTTACTCGTTGTGTAATTGCTCCAGTGTTCACACACTGGACAGCTCCTTCCCCCTCTGGGAAACTGGGAGACAGGTTCAGCGTTAATTAGAATTATTGTCCTGTATTATGAGACCATTTTAAGTATGAAGAGAAAGAAATATTCCTTTAAATTACTTCCAGTAAGGGTAATCCTAAAATGCATGAGCCTGTTTTTCAGATTAACTTGAACAAATAGAGGGAGAGAGAGGGAGAGAGATTACCTGACTTTTCCAGTAAATAAATGTCAGGATGAGAAAAAAGATCTTGGAATTCTTTGCCCCAGTTTTCCCTATCTTACACATGACCCACCATCCCATTAACTACAGGAACAGCATCCAACCTCCTTCCCGCCCTCACTGCCACACCCTGGCAATCAAACCACACTGTGCCACCATTGCTTGAGTGAGTAACACCAAGAGTGTGTTAAACCATCAAAACTGAGCCTGTGCCATTCCCAAAGGCATTTTCCAGCCATCCCAGCTGGCTCCACATCGTCCTTTCAAAGGCAGCTTTGGAGTTACCCCAGGAGTTTCCGCTTGCGCAGGATCGGGTTGTTCACGGAGTGAAGGGGTTTCAGGCTCACTTTGAGGTCTTGGATTCTCATGTTTGCAAGCTGTTCTGCGTGAGCCTGTTGGATCCCTGCCACCATGGCCTGCAAAGACAAAAGGAGCACTTGGTGGAACAACACACGGACAGTTGTGTGCCGTGGGTGGAAAAAAAAGAGGCACCAAAATCCGATTTATTGTGGAGATGCGTAAGAAAAATCGGGTTTGCATGAAGGAAGGCATGGTTAGAACTAAAATCAGTGATAAAATATCCCTGGGGGAAATAGGACAAAGGATCATCTCCTTCTCATGTTCACAAGATTGACTGAACTCCTCTTGGAGCAGAAATTAAAGGAAACAAGGACTATTTGTTTAATTAGTGAGGTCATTGCTGCACTGAGGATAAAACATGGCAAAAAAGATGAAAGATCTATGGAAGATCCCTCAGGCTCTGCTCTCTGCCATCAGCACGTGGCTGCTCCTTACCACCAATCTGGGAGCATCTCCTCCATGCCCAAATTTCACATCTGATTTCCATTTTCATTCCTATTTCCATTTTCTCCCTAAGCTCTCAGGCTCTCCTAAAGCACAAGAGAAGCTCCTTATCTGCATAACCCCAGATCAAAGAAATCCCTCCACCCATCCCAGAGCTCTCCTGCTCCTGTGCAACATTCCTGACAAAACTACTGCTGCTCAGACCTTGTCCATCATCAGCTGGGCAGAGGGCAGGATGTTATCCAGGGCCTCCGTGGAATTGAGCCAGGGATGGTCCAACACCCCCTCAATGGTCAGGCGTTCCTCAGGTTTCACCTTCAGCAGCCTGGAGAGGAAGGAATAAATCCTTAATGAGGGGGCTGTTGATTTACAGAGCATTTAAGCATTTTAAAGGCCAAAAAAGAAGCTCCTCCAAGAGCTCAAACTGCCCTAAAATCAGCCCCAAATCTGACCTTGCTGTGGTTTAATGCTGTCACAGCTCAGCCAGGGCAATCCAGCACTCAGGGCAAAGGAAAGGTGCTAAAGGCATTCCTGGGATACCCCAGAATTCCACAGGCACTGCTCCCAGGTGGGAAATCACCTTCCAGAGGAACTGGAAATGATCCAGACTGGTGTTCTCTGGAAATGCACTCCCAGAGCTCATCCTCAGAACAGGTTACACTCATCCCAAGGACTCTGGGCATGGAAACTGTGCAGGATTCACTGCTCCCACCATCCCACTCCTCAGCTTTTCTCCCCTCCACCAAATCCTCAAGTAATGAACACTTTGGTTCCAGCTCCTCAAAATAAAAAGCAACTTTATTCTGAGATTGCTGAAAACTCCACGAAATCGATTCTTTTCTAGCATGAAACCCTGGAAAGAGGATTTGCAGATAAATTTGTGTGCTCATGATGAGCACAGCTAAATAAAAAAAGCAAAATTTCCCACAGAGTGCTGACAAATCATCCCAAAGTCTGAACGAGAACAGGAATGACTCCATGAGCTTGTCACACTTCCTCAGACAACTCCAAATCAGCTTCTTGGCTGCAGAGCACAATTGTTTAATGTACCAAGAAAGTGGAAATAACTTGTACAAAATGTCAGCAGCACCACGGGGGAGCTCAGAAATCCCTCTCGCTGCCAACCAGGTTCAGTTCACTTTCCATACAGACACGTGCATTCCTTTTCCATTCATTTTCCAAATCCTAACCCATTATCAAACCCTCAGGAGGTCACAAATCAGCTCGACACACTTGAGAGGCAGCAGCTGCCTGAACGGCAAACATGACCTCCAGAAGCCCCAAGAAGAGCTGCCTGCATCCACAGAATGTCAATTTAGCTGGAATTCTATTAAATCTGAACGTATTCCTGCACCCTAAACGCAGCTTCAGACTCCCTGGATGGAAAAAAAAGCAGGAAAGGGAATCCTGATAACATTAGAGGGAGAATTAACTGAGCTGGATCCATGTGACAGCATCCTGAGAGCTGAGTTTTATGGGAATTTTAGAAGACAATGAAACCTTTTGCCTGTGGAGTTTCTGTGGGAAAATAAAGAGCAGACCTTGGTTTAAAGGAAAATTAATTTGGTGAAAGGCTGGGGGTTCTAAAAAGGTCCCAGCACCCTCTCCAAGCAATGTGAAATCCTTGCAGAATTTACAGTACATCTGAGGAGCCAGTGACACTTTGAAATTAGTCCCCCCCATTGATTTTTTCCCCTGTTTATGTTGCTTTTATTCTCTCAGTTCCTCTGGTGATGCAAAGGCAGTAAGTCCCTGTCACTTTTTCAAAAATAAGTGAGGTCAAGCCCTAATCAGTGCCACGTTCTTGCTCCCAAACAGACCGAGTCTTTGAAACACTCCCAGCTGAGGGATGTGCCCTGCATGGAAAACAGTCTCCATTAGCATTTGGAATAAAACATCCATGCAAAACCTTATCTCAGAGTCCAGCACCTCGTGACAGATCTTAACCTCCCTCTCCATCCTCTTGCCTGACTCTTTTCAGGCTGTGTATGATGTGCACGGGGCTTTAGGGGACACATTTACCACATCCCATTAAAGCCACTTGATTTTCACAGGAATTGAAACGTTATCCCAGGAAATCTGTGCCAGTTGTGTTATCCTGAAACCCTTCAGTGCTCCCACTCCCCTTAAAGACTAACCACACAGTTCACCCCAACAAAAGAGACCTCAAAATTAAACACTTGGGCAGGGAAAGAAAAATATTTCCCAGACTTGGTTTATGCTGAATGTGACAGAGAATTTGTCAGCTGGATGAGCTGCAGACAATCTCCCTGCTGCTGGAAAAACAACTCTTGGGATAAGGAACTTCCAGGTGCTTTTCCAACTCCTTAACATTGAAACATTCCAATTGCTAAACATTGAAACATTCCAATTTCTTGACATTGAAAGGTTCTAATTCCTTGACATTGAAAGGGTCTAACTCCTTGACACTGAAATATTCCAATTCCTAAACATTGAACCATTCCAATTCCTTGGCATTGAACCATTCCAACTCCTTGGCATGGAACCATTCCAATTCCTTGGCATTGAACCATTCCAACTCCTTGGCATGGAACCATTCCAATTCCTTGACATTGAAAGGGTCTAACTCCTTGACACTGAAATATTCCAATTCCTAAACATTGAACCATTCCAATTCCTTGGCATTGAACCATTCCAATTCCTAAACACTGAACCATCCCAACTCCTTGACATTGAACCATCCCAACTCCTTGACATTGAACCATCCCAACTCCTTGACATTGAACCATCCCAACTCCTTGACATTGAACCATCCCAACTCCTTGACATTGAACCATCCCAACTCCTTGACACTGAACCATTCCAATTCCTTAACATTGAACCATTCCAACTCCTTAACATTGAACCATTCCAACTCCTTAAACACAAACACAGAGCAACACAGGAGTTTCCTCCACGGACTCACTTTCTCACGATGTCTTTTGCCATTTCCGAGATCTGGCTCCACTCTTCCTCTGGGAATTCAAAGCTTCCCGTCATGATCTTTTTCCTCATGTCCTTGGGAATCGTCCGGCTGTGGTGCTTGGAGTAGAAGGGGGGGTATCCACACAGCATCACGTAGATGATGACCCCCAGGGACCACAGGTCACAGCTCTGCAAGCAAGGAAAGGGTCACTTTGGGGAGCAGCTTGCAGCAAACAGTGAGGAGCGATGATAAAAGTCCTGTGTGATTCCCTACGGGAACAGAACCAGCTCAGCTCCTCCTCCAGATCCACCTTCATGGATAAATGTGCCTGCTGTGAACGAGGCAGCTCCGTGCTCCAAGCTGAACAACTTCCAGGTGGTTGGGAATTGTCTGGGAGCAGCCAGGGCTGCAGAGGGATACCCAAATCCTACTCCCCTAATCCCATAAAAGAATCCGGTTGTTTACAATGGGAGGCCGAAAACAGAAGCACCATCCAACAAAGCAGGCAGCAGGGATATCAAACCAGAGCTGTGTGTGGTGACAGGCAGGGGGATGCAGGAGCCAGGAGCAGGACTGGATTGCCATGGAAGGACAGAGCACCTGGAAGCCTGTCAGGGTTTATTTTGGGGGACCAGGCCAGTGCCAGACACTGCTTTTGCAGAGTCACGCTGGGGGACAAGGCCCTGCCCTCAGCAGCCTCCTCACCCAGTGCCACCAGGGCTGCACAGATCAATCCTTCACATGAAACATGACAAGAAAATCACTCCCACCTGATGCCTTGAGAGTTAAAAGTTAAAACCTGAGGCATCATTCCTTGTAAATCCCAAACCAAGGGACAAGAGAGGGAAGAAGAAACTCCATATTGAAAATGCTACTGGCACATTCTCAAGAGTTCTCAGACAGAAGTGTCTGCTACAAGCACCAACCTGGTTCTCCAGGATGGAGAAAAGGCAATCAGAGCCCTGAAGAGGGCAGATTTGGGATGCAGATAATTAATTAATAACTAATTAATATTTGCTTTAACTCTAAGAGGCTACTGAATGCTCACACTGCATACCCAATACCTGCTCAGGCACTTGGTGGAATAAACAACCATCCCTAAAGCTGGAATCAGGGAGATCCTTACACTGGGATCCCAAACCACATAACTTGGATTAAAACTGACACTCCCAGGACACTCAGTGGTTCAAGCACTGCTCAGCCAGCAGGAGACAGTGATGATAATAAGGAGGAAAATGTTTTAGAATGCCCCAAAAAGAAGACTATGACCTTTCAGGGCATTTCCTGCCATGATTTTGCCAAGATTCCAGCAACTACCCAATAAATTCTTGGTTGTTTTCCAGAAGATCCAGGTACAGAGCAGTTTCTGGCACAGCTGCCTGAACAAGGAATGCTCTGCACATCCAGAAACGCTGACAGCAGGAAAGGGATTCCCTTTGAACAGAGGTGAGAGAACTTCCCTCATGGCATCACTCCAGCAGAGTCATTCTACTCTCTCCAAAACCTTGTCCATATTTAATGCTCCTTAAGAGCATTTGTGTATCTTTCCTTTAATCAGAGGATCATTAATTAGGTTTGGACTAAGTGTGCATTTCATTATTTGCTCTATCAGGAGCTTCAGTGGGCTGGGGAAGAGTTTTAAAGCTGTTGTTTCCCAGCTCACCTTGTTGTAAGTGTAAGGGGTTGGAGACGTGGGGATAATCCCAGACTTTTCTTTCTGATGTCTTCTTTGTGCCTCCAGTACCTGGTGAGAGGGGGAGAAAAAAACCCAAACAAAGAAAAATCCATCTCATCAGCAGGCACCACAACCAGCAAAGCCTCTGCCAAAGATTCCTGATGCTTTCCCATTCAGGAAACTTATTCCAGCTACTGAAGACTCCACCAAACTCCAATTTTTCTCCCCAAGGAAGACTGGAGCATTCTAAATGGGGAAAATACTGAAATATTTTGCTGCTTTGACTGAAATCTCCAGTTCTGCCTGAATTAAAGCAGCTGCTCACAACCTCCAACCCCTCCATGCTTGGAACAAGACCCTAAAGTGTGTCTGGAGGGTAACCCAAGCTCCAGAGCTGTCCCTTTTTGCCTCTCCCAGGAACAAATCCCATCAAATCTGTCCCCTGCTGATCCAGTCTGTGGGTTTGGGCTGCAGGGAGCCCCAGCAGGCTCCAGCTGAGGAGGCATTTCCAGAGCATGCTCTGATCTCTGAATTGCCCTTCCCAGTGATTAAAGGCTGCCCAGCACTGCAATTAAACCTCCACCTGCAGCTGCTTTTCATTTTCTCCAGGATTCCCAACACAAAGGACAGAAGAGAGGGGGGAAAGCAGCACCACAAAGAACAGCCTGTCTGTAATTACAGATTGTGTTTAATGACAGGGGGCCAGGCCAAGGTGCCCAGGTACCAACCCTCAGCCACTGCCCTTTGTGAGCAGTCACCTTTCCAGAGCCTTTTTGTTGCAGCAAAGTCCTTTTTAATGGAAACTTCAGGGAGCTGAGCTGGAAGAAGGGTGGGAAATCAGGGATTTCTCCAAAGCAGCTGCTTTAATACAGCTGAAGGCCAATTGTCACCATCAGTGCTGAGAAGAGACTGGGGAATTTGCCTTATCAACAGATCCCTGTGGCACTCCAGCTCCAGAGGTGGCTGCTACCCAATCCCTCAAGATTCCTGCACCCAGAGCCCTTCCAGGAGAGCAAATGGTGTTAAAATGATGTGGATATGGAGGTTCAGGCAATAAATGATCCCCCTCCTTGAGCCCAGAGCTGGGACTGGTTGTTACCTGAGGTGCTACGTAATAGGGAGTGAACTGGGGTGTCATCAAGTCACCTTGGTCTACTTTGGCAAACCCAAAGTCACACAATTTAACAGGTGCATCCTAAAACAAGGAGAAGAGGCTTTATTAGACAAATCTCCATTCAATCAGCTTTTCCAACCCATCATTCTCCCCCCGTCCTCATCTCACCTTTCCCAAACGGCCACTTCATCGTATTTATACCCTCACACTCCACCAGGCAGCTGAAAGGTCACAAACTGACCTTTTAAAATAGAGGTTTTGATTTTCTGGGTGCTCTGGGCCAGGAACAGCCCCCCCTCAGGGATTGGGAAAGCAGTGAACCACTTGTAGGGGATCTCACTGCATATCCAGGCTGGTTGAGAGACACAGAATTGTTTGGATCTATCAAAGCACCTCTAGGTAGAGGGTTAGAACATCCTGAGGAGGGGGCAGAGAAGATTTTCTCCTCAGCAAAGCTGGATTGTGTTCAAGTGGAGAACCTGACTCCTATTTAACAGCAGCAGCAGGGACTCACTGCCCTAAGAGGAGATCAGGGGCTGGAAAAGCACCGAGTCCATCCAGGTGGTTAAATTTAGTCACCAAAACATTCATGTCATTTTACCACTATCCTGAGAGTCCCCCTTGAGCCATTTTACAGAATTCAGCAGCAAAAGGATCCCAAATGTTCATCTTACCAGAGAGTTATCCTTGAAGAGGAGATTCTCAGGCTTGAGGTCTCTGTGTGCAATGTTTAGTGAGTGGCAATGCTGCAAAGCCAAAGCTATCTGGAAAAGGGCACAATACATCAGCTACAATCACCGAGCTCCTCCTGCAGCCTGGACATTTATCTCAGCTTTACAAAGGACATTTCCAGCACAGCTCAGACCCCAAACATTTCCACTCTGCTTGGGTGGAGTTGGGAGTTAGGACAAGCCTGACCCTGCTGGGCAGAGGTGCAGTGAAGTGACAGCTGGGACGTGAATCCCACCGAGAGTTTCAGCTCAGTTTGCACTCGAAGCAAACAGAAAACAGAGCCCAGGTTGGCCTGGGCTTCCCAACCACCTCAGTTTGAGAATTCAAGGCTTTATGAGCCCCTCAAAGTGGTGCCAGTGCCCCTTCCCTGCTGTGCCAGGGCTCCAGGGTGCTGCCTGTGCCCAGCAATTCCACCCTGCTGGACACTCAGCAGCGAGTTCTTCCTTCAGTATTCCAGGGAATAATTCACTGCCCTTGCTCCTGCCTGGAGATCCAGCACTCAGGCAGGTCTGGGCTTTAATTTTTGATGGTACTGCCTGCACTTCAATCATTCTGTGGCTATCCCACAGAAATGCATTCCTTGATTCTTTCAAGGATGCTTTAGGAACCTGCAATCCAGGCAGCAAAGCTCCAGGGACTGCACGATTCCAAGTGCAATTCATTTCAAGGAAAGCCAAGCATAAATATTTAAACAGCGTTCCTGAGGCAGGAGTGAGGCACAGCCACACAACCCTTATTTGGAAGTATCCCTGCTGCATTCTGTAGGATCCTACCCAAGTTTGGAGTCATTAAAAAACTCCAAATTACTGCCACAAGAGAACTTCACTGTTAATTTAGCTCGGCAATAAATACAAACACACTCCCAGAGAAAATGAGGCAGTGCTGTGACAAGTTTTAACCATTCCTGGGTACAAAACAATGATAAAGAACCACCAGATAAAAGAATTTTATAAAGGCTTTCACATTTCAAACTTCACTTCTATAAACATCAAAGCAAAGAGTTACTTGAGACATGAATAACCCAAGTGCAGACACAAAATTCAAATCAAAGTCTTGATTTCTGGTAAAGTTTCACAAGATTTTCCCACCATGTCAGAATCAAACAGCCCAAAGGATGTCAAACAAGCTGCCAAGAACAACTCTGTACTTCCACCTCATTTCTTTGTTGGATGAGACCAAAAAGTAGCAGCACAATTAGCATTTCATTAGAAACAAGTCAAAGCACAAAAGTAACGCGAGATTTTTTGCCCCAGGTTCAAACATTGTCTCTCCAGCTGAGGGGAACTGGGGATCCCAGCACTGAAATCCACAGAGATCCTTCTGAGAGTCTCACCAGGCACTGCCAAGCAACCCAGAGCCTGATGGACACCAAAACCCCCTGCAGAAAGCACCGTGGACGTTATAAAACACAGCACTCAGGAGTGAGCTGGGAGAGAAAGGGTGAAGGAAAAAACCACATTGCAACAGAGAGACACAAAATCAGGACAAACAGACACAATTCCTTGTTATCTTCCAGGAATTCCATAAGCCCAAGCCCAGAACCCAGCCTGAAAAGCCCTGGCCCGAAGGAGAGAAATGCCAAGGGTTCGTCACGGAGATTCCGGAGCTCGGGAATCCTGCTGGAGGCAACGCTTTTAGGACAACAGGAATGACAAAGTTCTCTTGGAAGTGTTCTCTGGAGCAGGTGAGGGAAAGCATGGTTAAAACACAGCAGCCCCAGAGAACAAGCCCACACCTTCAACCCTTTATTCCTAGTAAAGCTTTGGCGTTGTCAGTTATAACAAAGCAGGCAATGATCATCGGATCAGAACTGAGGATTCTTTTCTTTAATCCTTTTTTCCCACCCTTCCAGCCCCAGGAATTGTCCCTACTTTAGCCAGAGCATGATGGATTTGCTGGGACAGGGGGTGACTTGCCTGCTTTGTTACTTGGCTCGCTTGCTTCTCAGTAAAGTGCCGGTGCTGGCTGATTCTGTGGAAGAGCTCTCCCCCTTCCATCATCTCCATTACAATTAGGAGCCGAGCCCTGTTCAAAAGCATTTCATGTTGTTACATTAAAAAAATCAGGAAAAAAAAAAGAACAGAATTGCTAAGCTAAGAATGCATTTCTCACACAAACACTGCTTTCTCTACGCTGCTCGGGGCTACTTTGGCTCTCTCGTTTTGCCTTCGAGTGTAAAATCCGCCAGGATTTTTTGGCTCCCGGGCATTGGCAGCCAGGAATCTCCAGTTTGCTCCTCCTGATGGGCTCCCACATCCAGCCTGAAGAAATTCCACGTGGATACATCCAGCTCCACCCCAGGATGGAGCTGGAAGCCGTGTGGACACTCCAAGGGATAGCTCTGCCCTCAAGGATAACACAGCAGTGGATGCTTTGGAGTGTGGATAATCCCCATAATTTTAATTTACAGCTTTTTTTTCTGTTGTAATTATGAAGGATAACAAAGAGGAAGGTGGAGATCAGGGCTGCCAGATCCTCAAGGAATTAACTCCCAGTTCCCACCACACAGCACAATCAGCTACACCAGAGCCTAAGATGAGTCTCAGCTCTTTCACTCTCCCAGCTCTGATGATTTTCTCCACTAAGATCCCATCAGAAGACAAAATTTTTTATCCTAAGCGACAATAATGCACGAAAAATCACTCTGCTCCATGTTTTCCTGTGTTCATTTAAAGCAGGACAATGCATTAAGAGTTTTCAGGGCTGAATTTCATATATTTTTTTTAGAAACAATTCTTTCACACAATGCAGACTGAATCAATGGAAAACCTAAAAAAATGGAGATGCATTCAAAAACAGGGAGTGAAAAGGAGGCAAAAGAATTTAAATACACAAAAGTCAGGGGAGGGGGGGGAAAAAAAGCAAGAGCTGCTTGGTCTGCAGGATAATTATCATATCAGGGACCCCTTTTAAATAATAATTTTGTGATTCAAACCAAAACAAACCAACCAAAAAAAAAAAAAAAAGCAAACTCCACTATACCTTGGGCTAAACATGGAAAGCAAGCGGTGGGAATGAATCACCCTATGTAATCTTACCTGGGGCTGGATTCATGTGGGAACTGCACACTGTTAGCATAAACTTCAATTATTTGAACAATATTGGGATGTGTTGCACACATCATGTGCAGACGTACCTTGAAGAGAAGGGAAGAGCTGTTACTGCACACAGGGACAGGCACCCGAGCCCTGCTCACACCGGGATAAAAACATCCCACCCTGGCCCCCAAATTCATGACAGATCATGGAATCACACACAGAGCTCCAGGAAAAGCTCAGTCTTTGGGTTCTTTATATCAATTTAAGGACAGAACCAGCTTTGAAGTAGCAGTGTGGATGCAATTGGAATGGAAAATTAATGGATAAACCTTAAAATTCCACCATCTGGCTTTTTTCATGGCTCAGTGCTCCAGCACCCACAACACCTGGAACAGCAGCTCCCAACATTCTGGAACGGGGCACTTCAGGAGTTTTCCCCACTTTAAAGCTCCCTGGGCTGCTCAATCAAGCAAAGCTCGGTGCTTTTTGTACCCAGATTCTTTTTATGGGAATTTTAAAGGAGAATTTGCTCAGCAACAAGAAATGGAAGGTGCCTGAACCTCGAGGACAATTCAATCCTTCTTTAAATTCCTGACAGCTTGGAGGAGCGCCCATCATTCCACAGCCTGACAGTCTGGGCACCTCAGGAACTCCCAACCAGCTTCAGGAGCTGCTTTAGCTCCTGGCACATGGAAAAAATCCATTTCCAGAGCAACTCGAAGCATTCTTGGAGCAGTGACATCCCAGAGTGAGATGTGTGGAAGCAAAATTCCCTCTCAAACTGGTTATGCTCCATCACATGGCATGCAGGGAGAAGAACAGCTTTAAAATACAGCTCAATTCATTACAAATAAACCCCTGGAAGCACAACCAGCAAAAGGGGGTTTGGTGGTGGGGTTTTACTTTTAAAACATGCCAACAATTGATGATTTTTTTTTTGGAGATAAAAGCAGGAACTGTACCTCATTTCGAGCTTTTGGACGATCGAGGAGGATTTTCAGTGCAAAACGTTCTTGGGAGGATTTTTTCATGCAGACTCTGGTATTACAGCAACAAAATCATTCAGTCAGCAAGGAGGTTAAAAAACAGACACCTGAAGCAATTGATTGGTGGCTCTGAGTTTGTTCTCCACGTGGGAACTGCCAGGAATGCCCCCAATCTGGGATACACAGCCCAGCTCTCCCTCTAAATTCAGCTTCAAGAGAGATTTGGGATGGAAACAACCCCAAGCACCCCTGAACAGCCCCAGTGATGTTGGAATAAATGAAGTGTTTGGAATACATAAAGTGATTTGGGAAGGAAATCCTCTTTTTGGTGTAATTTTTTCTCTTTTTGCCCCCATTTAACATTAACAGTTGAGGAAAGGGCTCATGTTTGAAGAGGCAGCTACAAGAATAAAGCACAAAATGGGTGTTTTAATGAAGACATTGAACACAAAAAGGATGAGGAGAAGGAAGATAAATGATGGGAAAGACAAAAGGAGCTCCCAGGAAGAGGCAGCACTGTTGTCTTCCAGCACAAATTCCCATTCCCTGAGGGAAGAGGCTTTGTTGGAAAGGTGTTTTGCCTTCCAGAATGAATCCAGGGGTTAGAAATCCACGAGGAGCAGGGCTGGGATGCAAAGTGGCAGTGTCTGCTTTGGGCTCATGAGAAGAGCTGGAAAAACAACTGGAAAAGCAGCAGGAAAGGGGCAGTGCTGGGGCATCAGGATCCAAGGATGGGATCAGGAGGAATTTCTGTTGTCATTATTCCACAACCAACTCCTGTTCCTGCCTGCCTGTGGGAACAGAGCAGGACAGGGAAGGGAGGAGAAGTTTTCCTTCCCACATTCCCCAAAAAAGACAAAACCCCTCCTGCATGACCCACGTGGGACAGGGATATTCATTGTTTATCATTTTCCATGTATCCCATCAGCACATTTAGGAGAATACTCACTGACTCCTGCACAGGTCAGGGACAATCCCGGAGTGTTCCCTTACCTAACGGGCCCACTGATCCCAGCTCCCAGCTTCTGAGTCCAGTTAATGTTGTATTCCTCTAAAATGGAGGTTTCCTGGTCAGGGAGGAGCAGCAGGAGGGAAAACACAGTCAATAAATACAAAACAAATTAAATTCCTACAGCCTTTCCCCCCAAAAAAAACCCCCAGCTCAGCAGATCTGGCTGGCAGGGAAGTGCCTGCTGGGGAGTTTGATTCCCTGAGGAAAGTGAAATAGGAATAGAAATAGAAATAGAAATAGAAATAGAAATAGAAATAGAAATAGAAATAGAAATAGAAATAGAAATAGAAATAGAAATAGAAATAGAAATAGAAATAGAAATAGAAATGCTCACGTTGTGATTTACCTGATGAAAATCATTTCAGTGCAGCTGGGATTTTGGAACAGGATTATTGAGAGAGAGCAGTAAATGGGATTTTGGGGGTTTTAACACCCAAAGTGTAACACAGGAATCTCTCCCTGACTCAATTCCAGCTTCCCACCTATAAATGATCAATCCCAACGAAACAAGGAGCCCATCTCAGCATTAAAATGCATTTTTTGGTCACGGGGTACAACAGAAAATGGGGGTTTTGAACCTTTGGAACCATCACCCTGTAAATCAAACCTTCAGTGATTAATTTCAGATTTTTCTGATCATGAACCAGGTTCCTTTTGTCCAAATCCACACAGACAGGGCTGGGTTTTGTTAGGCCACAGCTTGGGTGCTCTCAGGCTTAACCACATCCCAAGGCAGGCTGTGACTCCAGAGCTCAGAGCTGTGATTGATGCCCTGTGCTGGGCCTTTGTTCCTTTATTAAATCCCTGCCTCTGCTCCAGATAAATCACAGGAAAAGGAGCTGCTGCAACAGCAGCACTGGGAAAAGCTCAAGGAAGCAGGTAAAAGAATTCCCAAATACACTGGGAATTCCTGGAAGAAGCCACCGCTGGAGGTTTTAGAAAAGGTGTAAAAGAAAGAGGCAGAAAAGCTCAGGGGGATCACCCACATTTGTGGTCTTTAAGGGCAGCTTAAAGAAACTTCTTATCAATGCAACTCAGATAAATTTCACTTGTGAGGAGCCTGTGAGGGAAAAGCTGCTTTAATTTCCCTGAGATTCAGCTGCAGAGAACTGAAAGCAGCAGGGGGGGGATGAAAACACAACTTTAGGAGGGCATTAATGAGCATTTACTTTCTAAGAAATTTCTAAGAAAAAGGCAACAATTTTATGTCCTGCACTTTTAAAATTTGAATCCCAACCTTCATCCCAAAGCAGCTTCACAGCTCAGAAGTTAAAATCAATAATTCAGTGGTCAAGAAACACAAATGACACCAAATCAATTCAACTCAGATAAATTTCATTTGTGAGGAGCCTGTGAGGGAAAAGCTGCTTTAATTTCCCTGAGATTCACCTGCAGAGAACTGAAAGCAGCAGGGGTGGGATGAAAACACAACTTTAGGAGGGCATTAATGAGCATTTAATTTCTATTTCCTATTCTGTTTGCTGTTGTTTTAAAGAAAAACGCAACTATTTTCTGTCCTGCACTTNCACAACTTTAGGAGGGCATTAATGAGCATTTAATTTCTAAGAAATTTCTAAGAAAAAGGCAACAATTTTATGTCCTGCACTTTTAAAATGTGAATCCCAACCTTCATCCCAAAGCAGCTTCACAGCTCAGAAGTTAAAATGAATAATTCAGTGGTCAAGAAACACAAATAACACCAAATCAAAGATCTGGGGGCTCTGATGCCCAGCAATGCCCAGCATCACTTCCAACCTCCCAGCTCAGGAATGGGAGCTCCAGCTTCAGCAGCAGGAGCTCAAATCTGGCAGGCAAAGGTTGGACTCCACCACCTCGGGGGTCTTTTCCAGCCTTTAGGATTCCATGATTCTGATCCCAAACAGCTGGGAATGCTTTCAAAGCACCAATGTATTTGAAAATATCCAAGTGTTTCGGTTGGGAAGCACAAAGGCTCTGTCTCCTGGCTTGGATTCCGTGGGTTTGGAATTCCTGGGCTCAGCTCCACACCTGGGAATGCCCTGCCCCTACAGCAGCCCCTGCACAGCTCCAAACCTCCAGGCTGGCTCAGCTGGGATTCATCCCCTGTGGCTGGGAACAGAAAAGGAGCACTTCCCAAAAATCCTGTGCAATTCCTCACAGGAAACCTTTCAGCTCTCCCTCTGGAAGGACCCTGAAACCTCTGACCACTCCTTACATTCATTTCCAGCAGGAAAAGGGGATAATGACAGGAAATATACGGAATTACAGCAAAGTTTCACTCCTGCTTGGAGCTGGGATCTCTCCAGCAGCGAAATCCCCTCCCAGCAAGCCTCAGCCAGCAGCTTGGGCACCCTCCCAAAGTGCAGAGTCAGCAGTCTGGGATGCTCAGAGCCTGGAAAAGCAGCATTCCCAGAGCTCTCCCAGCCTGGATTCCACCGAGCTCGTCTCACACACATCGGGACTGCTCGGCCCCTTCTGCCTCGCTGGTCTGAAAGGTCTTTCCCAACCTCACTGATTCCATGATTCCACTGGATATTGATGGGAAAAAGGGTTGAAATGAGGAGTTTTGGGAGCTCTGGAGTAACTTGAAGGAGTGCTGCTTGGACAAACTCCAAGGATCCAACAAGAGCAATGCCAGCTCCTGGGAATTCCACCTCCTGGGGAATTCCACCTCCCCTCGATTCCCAAACAGGGAGCACTGGCCTGAATCCCTGACCTTGAACCTGAGGTGACACCAACCAAACCTGACCTCAACCAAGGATCTGAGAAGCAGAAAAATCAGCATGAAGTACAAAAATACTCAATGATGGGATAGATTCAGGCTGTGCCCAGCATTCCAGGGATTTGCCCAGGGAGTTTTGGTTGAACCTCTCCAGACCAGGAGGAGCAGGAGCACAGAACTGTCCCTACACTTCCACAACTCCTTCAGCTTCTCAGCTTTAAACCCCAAGAGTTCTGATGAGGACTTTCCCCTTCACATGAAATACCACAGAAATATTTCTATCCTTTATTTTTCCCAAGCCTTCAGGATGGCTCCTTCCCTGGAGCATGCCTAGAAAAACAAAGGGAACAATTCTGACCCTCGATCTCAGGGGTTAATCACAACCTCTTTGGATTTCCCTTCTCCTCTGGGCTTTTTTAGTGCAAACCCCACAGATTTTCAACATGGAAATGCTCAAGGCCAGGTTGGAAAAGGCTTGGAACAGCCTGGGATAGTGGAAGGTGAGATGGGATGAGATTTAAGGTCCTTCCAACCCACACTTTTCCAGGATTAATCCATTGCACGAGGTAAAGAACCTCCAGAGAGACTCAAAAACATTGCTTTACATCCCTTTATCCCAGAAGGGAATTCCCCAGCTCCCACAGGAAACCCACCCAGCCAGGGCTCACACCCTGAGACCCTGGATGTGTTCAGCTCCAAACACACAAATCCCACACTCAGCACCTGAACAGGAACTCTGGGAACATCCCAAGAGTCAGGGAGAGGGAAGAGTTTGCCCAGCTGCAGGGAATGAGAAAGGGGTTAGGAAATGGGGTCTGGAAACAGGGCTCTGACTGCTGGGAAATGTGGGGAAATTCTCTTAAGAAAGGTTGTTGGTTGGTGTTTGATCTTTGTACTTTTCAAGCCTAATTAACAAGATTTAATCCGTGAAACAGAGCAGCCAACAAGCTCTGAGTGATGCCCAGGTGTTAGAAAACCAAATTGGTGGTGGAATCGCCTTGCTAAGGTTTAGGGCTTGATGTGTTTCAGTGATCTCAGATTTGGGGACAGTTAACAGAGCTTGGGAAGAAGGAATGGGCACAAGGAATGCAGAATTTATGGGCCACAAGGACACTGGGCAGAGCCCCCAAGATAAGGAAGAAACTAAAAAACCCAACTCTGCATCTGTGTTGGAATCAGCTGCCAAAAGGTAATTCCAGCAGGGACACATCGTGATCAGCTCAGAGCCAGACCCAGGAAACCCCCGGACCCAAAGGAAGGGAAGGGCTGAGCGTGGCACTAATTAACCTGGGAGCCCAGACGATCATTAACCAATAGAAAACAGAATACTAATTAACAACAGAACTCTGCAACTTGGAGCCAATGACCGCTAATCCCTTTGTTTGCTAAAACGCATAAAGAGCAAGAAGTTTTGCTGCTGGCGGTGTTGGGTTCGGGGGATCCTCCGCCGAGCCCCCGCGCACAGCGAACACCCTCCGCTGTACCACAAACTCTGCTCCTCGCACCGACTTTGCGCTAAAAACCCCCCAAATCCGCCACGCGGGCCCCGCGACCCGGCGCCCCCAGCCCGAGCTCCCCTTGCCCTCCCGGGCGGCTCCCGCCAACCTTGATCGTCTTGTCCATGTCGTGATCCTGCGACATCGTCCCGCGGGGCCGCGGCGGGGCCCGGGGGGCGCTGGGCCGCGTCAGGCAACGCGCAGCCCCGGAGGAGCCTTTGTGCCGCCGCCGCTCC
>VZTH01019481.1:28065-139344 GCA_013397815.1 Aleadryas rufinucha | reverse complement strand
ACAACTTCTCTGGAAAACCTGTGTCGGGGCCTCACTGATGTTTAGGTCAGGTCAGGACACATTTCATTTATTAAAAAACTTTAATGACACAAAACAAATGTTTTATTAAGCAATTCAGCTGTTCCTCTGTCATATGCACAAACCAAAACCAGGGGTCTTTGGAAAGTAAACTGGAGACTCTCAGAAAATTTGAAACTTCAACAAAAATTAGGAGAATGTTCTCTGATAGCCCCCCACGGATTTGTTTCCATTTTTTACTGAACTCTCCCGAATAACTATAGCACTCCACACCTACAGAGCCTGAAGTGTTACACAGACAGTAAATAATAAACCAAGCAATGCAATAGGCTCAGTCAGGAGATGGGTGTTTTCTGTTCAAGAGCTGTTTGAGGCAGCAAGTTCAGTGACACTGGTAACTTGAGCTGGGTTTTCATTTTCCTGAGAAATAAAGCAAATTGTTGCTGCCTATATTTTCTAGAAATTAGGTCATTTGTTAGTGTACATTTATAAATGGAAGGTTAGATGTGCAGGTTGAAGAATCATTCAAATACCAATTGACAAGACAAAAATGAAAAGGGAGTAAAACTTAGCAAGTACTTTTTAAATCAGAGTGGGGAGGCCCTGGCACAGGTTGCCCAGAGAAGTTGTGGCTGTCCCATCCCTGGAAGTTTTTTAGGCCAGGTTGGACAGGGCTTGGAGCAACCTGGGATAGTGGAAGGTGTCCTGCCCATGGAAGATGGAGAGAACGAAATGATCTCTGGGGTCCATTCCAACCCAAACCATTCCATAACTCTGTGACTTTGCACATAAGTATGATTTTCGTTGCTTGCCTAAGAATGGGCCAGAGTGTGCTGTCCCTTTGGAGAAAGAGCTTAAAAAACATCTCCTGACTTTAATTTTTCAGAACAGCATTGACATTTGTAGCAGGGCATCTAGCCCCCCACAAGAGCTTATCTGTTGTTTGTTATCCAGTCAGATAACTCAAGCAGGACAAGCTGTTTTGTAGGGAATTATTTTGGTGCCATGGGGTTAACACTGGTCTGGCATCTCCCAGCTGAAAATAAACATCTTAGTGTTGAAGTGAGATTTGATAAGATAAGCTGGATTTCTGACTGACAGACATTCGATTTATAACTATAAAAGCCACACCAAACTTTCACAAAACAGAAATCTTCTGCACATTTCCCTGGAAAAGTGTGGAGTTTCTCCCATGAGCAAGGATGCTGCTTCATGGTTACTCCCAGGGGTTGAGTGAATGAATCTGTACATTATTGTCATTTTGTTGTAAGTTACATTCAACTCCTAATCAATACTATTTCTTTTGCTAGATTTGCTATAGGTACCTTGATATAGTGCTCTGTTTTATGTTATGCTGTAATCTGCTAGTAATTCTTCTAGTTTTAGATGGTGCAGTAGGTAATTCTGATTAAGATCTTTCATCTGTTACTTCTTATCTGCTTAATAAATAATTCATTATTACAAACAGATCTGATTAGCTGTCATTAAAACTTGAAAGCCAAAGTGATTCCTTACATTCAAACTGTTCCAAAAAATCTGAGGCAAGGAAGGCTTTACCTTTATTTAAACCCCTTTCTGTGAAAGAGTTTAAATACAAAAAGGAATTCTGCCTGACCCTCAAGAGTCAGCTGCAGGGCTTCTTTAGTGAGCTTTGTCTAAGGCTTCCACTCTCCCTGACAATATTTACTCATAACTGCTCACCCTGGGCAGGGCTGATGTAAATGAAGCCACTCACAGAGCATTTCTTTGTGCTTGTCTGCAGCCTCTGCAGCTTGAAAAGTCTATATCTTGTTTGTTTGCTAGTTCACAAAACACCAAAAGGACAACTCTCTTTGTCTGCTTCCTCAGGGAATTTGTCCAGGAGCAGATACACAGGAGACAACAAGGGGGATTTTAAGCCTCACCCACATGTTCTTGCAATGCTCCTCAGGGTTTATGAGCATTCCAGCTTTTACAATAACCAAGGGAAATGTAGAGCTTGTAATTGGAGGCCTAATGCAGAGGCTGTAATTGAAGGGACACAGAAGTTTGGAATGTAGAAATTTATAGCAATGACACAACATTCACATCAAGAGGCACAGTTTCATGCTAAGCAGGCTGCACATCTGTTCAGTTAAGCTGGGTCACAATTATATCCCACCATGAAACATTAAGAGTCCAAGGGTTCAACTTTTTCTCCTCCATTTGTTCCCAAGATCAGGTTTGGGATAAGAAGAGAACACCTCCAGAATCTCTATAAGAAACTAAATCTACAAAGCTGATGTTCTGCCGTCTTTATTCACATGGAGCAGCAAAGCTCCGTGTAGGACTTCAGTCTTGGTGGCAGATAGAAAGTGAAGGAATTAAGTCTTGTGTGCAGACAACTGCTAAACAGGACAGTTTTCAGTGCAAAATGTGTCAACAAGAAAACATCAGACTCCAACAGAGTTCATGTGGTTTCTGGTAAACCACATTAAAACAGCGTCATAATTCTGGATAAAGGATTCTCCAGCTCCACACTTCACTCTACATATATTTTGCTAATTTTTCTCTCTGCAAGTGAAAAGCCCCCTCCAGGAACAAAGCAAAAAAGAATCTCTTGGCATTCAAAAAACCTTTAGAAACAGTAAATATGTGCTGCAAATTGCACTTTGCACACACCACCCCTCCCACGCAGACAGCAACGAGCACTTAATGCCCCAGGAGTGCAAGGAGGCAATTCCTCGTAAATGTTAAGTGCTGCCTGTTGCTGCCTTCGAAATGTCATTTCCAACAGTTGTGATTGAACGAGCAAGTTCTGCTGCATCCTTCCCCCACCAGCTCTCCTACATCCTGACACATCTCCCTGAATTCATACCCGTGTGGAAACGTGCTGCATTTCTGACGGGGGTGTGAGGGGGCTGAGTGGGCTCCACTAATGCAACAGGGAGAGGAGAGAGTTCACACTTCTGGGAAAATGCAGGGCAGTTTCACCCGATTTTGCTCTGTAGGAGTCAGACCCCCTAAGGTTATTTACTAAAACACATCTGATGAACTAGAAGCCCATTTCCCCCCACTGCATGTACAGGCAGTGTAAGCAAGCAGCTCAAGGTTAGACATGTGCGCTGTAGAAACATAAAACCTACCTTTAAAAAGTAAAGATGTATTTTAAAGTATAATTTTTTTTCATCTATATATATCATTAATAACATATTGACAATACTGCCTTTTAATAAAAGAAAATTAGATTAAAAAACATCTCTGCTGTAGGCAGACATTTTGAAGAATGAAATGTAAAAGGCAACAACGAAGGGGTTGATCTTCCTGACAAAGCATGGAACAGCTCAGGATCATCAAATCATCAAACACCAGAAGGGGCACAGCCCTGCTTGGGCTTCAGCAGGAACCCTTTGCCTGTCAGCCCACACAGTGCTCTGAGCACTGTCACAGTTAGAAATGCTGATTTTATGTAAATGTAACATAATTGAGCTTGGTTTCTTCAGTGTGTTCCAAGTAATAAAAGTCCATCCCTAATAAATGTGGTAGAACTTTTTTTTATCCTGAGAAGTCCAGATGAAAGACTCTACATGAGCAGTAAATGTACGGTAAAATATTATACTAGAAAATTTGTTTGTGGCTTTTTAAAAAACAAAAGGGAAGATTCTGGATAACTTCTGGATTACTTGAGACTTAAGAAAATTGTAGTGAATGATGGGTTTTTTTACTGTTATATACTGTCTCTGAGCACTTCCAAACAGCCGATTCGTTCAACTCAAGAGATTTCTGAACATTTGTGAAGGATGAGACTCACAAATTTAGAAATTGTTTGGGGAACTTCCCTATGTAAGCAAAACCAGAAAATCAAAGAATGGTTTGGGTTGGAAAGGACCTTAAAGATCACCTCACTCCATCCCCTGCCATGGGCAGGGAGACCTTCCGCTAGTCCAGGTTGCTCCAAGCTCCGTCCAGCCTGGCCTTGGACACTTGGGACATCCAAATATTCTCTGAGCAGCCTGTTCCAGTGTCTCAACAATCTCACAGTAAAGATTTTTGTTCCAGTGTCAAACCAAAACCTGCCATTTTGGGCAGATCAACGGCCCGTGAGGTCTGGCATTTGTCCCACAAACCACGTACAGCACAGAAAGGAATTTCTTGTCATTCAGTAAGGTGTTTATTATCAAATGGTGTCTACCAGCAGTTTTTATTGTATTTAAAAATCCACAGATCTGTATTCACTGCATTCCTTGTCTAAAACATTGTTGGCCTTTTTTACGAGAAATTAATCATGAAGGTAAAATTAAAAAGTAAGAATGGAACAGCACATTAAAATAGATTTAAAGGAGTTTAATTTGCCAGTTCTGCAAACATTTTTAATTGTCATGATTCCACTACAGTCCACTGCACAATGGTGATTTTTAGCAGCTGAGTGTCTAAGAAATGTCTGAAAGAGAAAAGGAAGGCCATGGGAGGCTACTTATGTGCAAATCCTACAGAAACAGTGGAACCAGAGGGACTGTTTAGGATGGGCGAGGAGGGCTACAGCAGGGTGTGGTCACTAGAACCAGAGAGGCTGGAATGGGAATTGGATTCAGCTGTGAGTGTACAATTCAGTCCAACTCTCCAAGCAATTTAATTTCCAGCCAATATACATGGGATTCCATAGCATAGGATTCCAGAGCATGGTGCCTGACAGGAAAGTTAACTGGAACCACTGTGTTAATGTTCCAGTGGTTTGTAACCCCCCCAAGCTGTCTGAGGAGTGCAACAAGGCTGGAGGAACATACAGTGAGTTTGCTCTTTGCCCAGTATTACTTTTTACAATCTGACCCTAAACTCTTCTCTGAAAAGTGATCCTGGTTCTTGCCAGTTCCTCAAGAACTCTTCTAGGAGCATCCTCCACATCCCAAATATTGGTTTAAATAAAAGAGCAAACTTCAGAATAACAGCAACTCTCAAGTGAAGCTCATGCACAATGAAGGCAATAAACAATCTTAAACACCAAACCATACTGTATCAAGAAACCCCGAACTCCTGTTGTGAAATGAACTCTTCTTTTTTTACTTTAATTGCAGATCTCAGCAGGCACTGTGATGTAAAACCCTGTGAGATACTTGATAATAAACTCAAACAGTCCCACTTTCATTTCTTTACCCATTAAATAGATGATCACAATTGGAATGAAGGAGAACAATTCTCAGCATAGAATAGTTCATGATGGATTTGTTCCATCCTGGGCAGATTCCCTCTGGGGTGGGGGTTAAGTTGCTATCAGTTTGGGTGATTGCCATTTCAACCAGTGCTTGTGGTTCTCAGAAAGATAATTCCAGTCAGGAGTGGTGTGAATTTTCATTTTAATGCCTCCCAGGCTCCTGCAAGGTTCTGGTCAGAGACCATGCAGTTGTGTTTAGTGAAAACCTCATTAAAGATTAATCCAGCAAAGACTGGCCATAAACATTTACCACTGCAATTCCATAAAAGTTAATGGTGTCAGTAAACAGGAGGCTGGGACAAGCCAGGCTCCACAAGTCGTGGTGGGGAGGGAACAAATCCCAGGCTGGAGCGGCAGCTTGCAAACACTTGGCAGGACTTGCTTTGCATGTGGCATTTGGAAAGTGGGAATTGCTCCCAGTGGGAAAGGCTGAAGTGGATTCTGTCTCTTGATTTGCTTAGGAAAATGATTGTTTATCCCATCTGCTGTTAGGGAATGGTTCCCCGCAGAGAGAGGATCCAGTGCAGGCACTGAGCTGGCCCCGGGGAGGAATACAAGACAGGGGCAAGTCAGCAGAACAGCTTTGCTATGAATTTGTGATGGTTGATGTCTTTCTCCAGGCAGCCCTACCTGAGGAGGGAAAATGAATACATCAGCTGCATTCAAAGGGCAGTTTGGGAAAGGCACTTAACAAATATAAACTGGGAAACTGCCCAAATAATGATGTTTGATGGCAGGGAATTTCTTACTGAACAGAATCCCTTGTTGAATTTCAGTTGAAATTGTTGCAGTCCCACTCATAAATAACATTTTCCTTTCCTTTCTGTTGCCACTGCTGATGATAATTCATTGCATACTATTTATTATGTGCTAACATTTCATACACAATGGGACAAAAAGTCATATTTTCCCTTAAAAAAGCAGCCTGAAGAACAGACAATGTCATTATACATATTTATACCTACAAGCTGAATGCCAGTGCTTTTATTATGCTTTATTAATCCAGAAAGAACTTTATAATCTCTTAATGCAACAGTTATATTCTATTCAACTCTCCTATAAAAATATATCAAAGCTGGGAATGGTAAATAATTATCTAATCCATTAAGGCTCAGAATATAATGAGCAGTGACTGTTGTTTTATTTGGGGATGTCTCAAAGCCATTCCCAACTCTTTCTCCTCCTACTCCATGACATCAAATATAGAGTTAATAAAGGAAAAATACCTCCAATTAACTTACATGCTAAAAGGCAACACAGAAAGCCTAAAATACACCAGAAAAGTTCAAAAGAACAGTAATTATTTTAGAGTGATACAAAAATAAAAAAAAAAATCTAGTGCTGCATATCAGAAAAAGCAAAGCAGCATGAATTATGTACTTATGTAAATAAAGCTAATAGGCGATAACATTAATTAATGGCATAACACTTCTGCTCATCATTCTGCAGATAGCAGGTATTCATTTGTGAGGATTAATTTATATTTTAATTAGAAATTTACATATTTAGCAGCCTTGCCATCAACAATTAGCAACCCCAGTGCATTTAAGAATTTTCAATTTAGACTAAACATTGTGACTTTCAAAGGGTCATTTTGGAGCAATTTGTCTCATTTCACAGCAGTGGGGAGCTTCACATTCCCTTCATATCCACCTTTGGATAAAAACTCCTAAGAAGTAGCTTGTAATACCTGAAACATGATTTGGTCTCTTCTAATTTATTTCTCATGAAACATTTACAGTAAATATTAATTGCTAGGGAAGGTCTCTGTGGAGGTTGAGGAAGATAAAATTATTTGCGATGTAATGAGTTTGGAGCGACAATAAATCAGCCTTACGGGTGCTGGATGAGTGGGGAAGTGACAGGAGGGGTTGGCTCCATGTATAATTAAGTTCTACGTAAGATTAGTGAGTCAGAGGTTAAATAAATTTCAAATAATTCCATAATGTGCTGGCAGCATATACAGCATGAGGTTTGATCTATATACAAAAAGTGAGAAGAGAAATCCGGGTTGCGTGGCTTGGATGATTCATCCCAGATAAACAGACAGAAAGATTTTGGGCTCCCTACCATCAAAGTGAAGGCAGAAGAGCTCCACCACAGGCACAAGAGGAGATGTCTCTTAACCCACTCAGATATTCACATCCATCAGAACATGGCCCAAAAAACTCACTTCAGAGTTGTTTCATGGCGAGAAATGGAAATTTTTTTCATTTCTGAGCAACCAGGGTAAATTCAGGTCAGAACAGGTGTATTCCCAACCTGTGCTCATTGCTCATCCTGCAACAGAAGCTTGGGCTGGAGGATAACCCCTGGGGAGAACAGAGCAGAACACCAGCACCTGAAATCTCACCCAGAGCTCGTGGGGTGAGGAAATGCAGCCCTTATCTGCAGCCTTCAGTTGCCATCACGGAAATAACATTGCAGACAAGATAAAGGAGAAGGAGGATGACTGATGGAGCTGCCCAAACAATATTTAATGGCAGGGAATTTCTTCCTGAACAGCATCCCTTTTTGAATTTCAATTGAAATTGTTGCATCCCATCCATAAATAACATTTCTTTCCTCTCTTTTGCCACTGCTGTTGGCAATTTATTGCACACTATTTGTTGTGTGGTAATATTACATACACAATGGACCAAAAATTCACATTTTCCCTTAGAAAACCAGGCTGAAGTGCAGATTCAGGAGTAGGAGAATGCTGTATTATATCCTATGATGACTGGACAATAAGTTTGGCTAGGACTACTGTTTCTGATAAAGTCTTTTTTTTAAATCAAGGCAAAATTTCCATCAGGACATGGTCATTTCTTTGTGTTCCTCCCTCAGACTGCTGCCATGGGAGCGATCATGTGCCAGGATCAGGGGACAGTGGTTCAGTCCCACCAGCTCCTGCATGGAGTAAAAGGCACGGTCTTCACCCCAATCCATTTTGTCTTGTGTGATCCAAGGCAAGATGAGCCTTGAAACTCTCTTTGATTCAGCCTCTCTAACTGCTTAATAAAATTGAATTCTCATTAAGATTACTGAAATATCTTTATTTCAAAATTTGTATTTTGAATACCCTTCAGGACTCCCCTGAGGCACAAGGAATATGACCTGAAGCACCCATGGAGGGAGGCTGCAGCCCTGCCATCAGTTCTAAGGCTGGGTGTAAATTGTTTCCCCATGCCCAGCTGTGCCCATTTGCTCAGCCCAGCTGTGCCATGCAGAGCAGGGCTTCACTAATTGTGTGCAAAGCTCACTGGTGCAGCTTAGAGAAATCAGGGATAGGGGACACCTCCACAAATCATCTACTCCGTGACTGCTGACACCTTCCCCTCCATCAATAATTCTTTTCCCACACAAGCAGCATCTGTACTCCTTAAAGTGGGCTCTGAGAAGGGCCTGTAAGTAAGAGCTGTAGCTGGAAACATCCCTCCTTTGAAAAAGTGAGGTTTTGCCAGCACTCTGCTGGCTGACTGCCTTGCCATGAAGGATGGAGCAGTTTTCACCCAATATTACCTTTCTCAACATTTCACAAAGTCCCCTGAATCCTTGTGATCTCTCCTAGGCCCTTCTCTGCTAATTTAAGGAACACTCGCCATCCTCCTGCTCTTCAGCTCATCTGAGAGACCAATATTTCACTGACCAGCCAGAAGGTATTAAAATATAAGCAGTTAACTCTTGGCAGCTGGTGCATAGCCCTAATCCTCTCTCAAGGCACTACTGACACCTGCACCATTTCTCCAGTTATTTGATAACCTCTGGCTAAAAATGGGCAGTGATGGATAGAGCAAGTATTGCTTCCACAGGTGCTCATTTTCTTTGCTATTCTCCCCAAGAGATTTCTTTTTCCTGAAGACTAAAACCTTTTTTCCTAGTCAGAGTGTAGAGACCTGTACTCTCTTTCATAATTGAACCAATCCCTTTATTCCAATCCATCCTCCTCAGTCATGGTTTTCTTTACTAACATTCATTTGGATGTTTAGCCAAACATTTGTGGTTTTCCTTCTTTTTCTGTGCTATAACAAGAGCTTGAAGCCTCAGCCAAGGTTAGCAAAGGATTATGCTGGATGCTCAGTGTTTGCAATTTCATATGTACAAGGCACATGTATTGAGGGAAAGGCCCCTGTGCCTAAGACTTGCATTTAACTCAGGAGGGATAAAAGGCCAGTGGATGCTCATGAGGAGACAAACCTCACCCAAAATCCATGTCACACATGGACAATGAGCTCAGGTTTTAGGTAGCAACAAAGTCACACAGAGCAACGTGTCCATTCACAGCCATTGATGGATTTAAATTTCCTGCAGCAAACCAAAGCAGAAAAGGGGAAGAGTGGAGAGCCTTGCAATGCAGATGAGTTTCCCTTTTATCAAATGCTTTATTTTCAAAAGAGCCAAGGAACAAGAAATATCATTAATATCCTGTGATGCCCTGCATGGCCTTCACGAAAGCACTTTTAGCCAGGACTGACCTGAAACCTTGTAATTATTGATCACAATTCTGTCATATTTTTGCCTTGGAAGGTGCCAGATGTAGGTCCATACAAATTATGCCATGGTTTTTTTTCCCTGCAGTCATAATACAATCACTCTCCTCCCCTGAAAACTGCCACTACCAGCCTAGATACACTTTTCATTCAAGCAAAATTAAAATCTCCCAGAACCTGCTCTTGTGTCAGATGTTTACAGAATATGGCAATTTCCAGAAGAAAATGAAGATAAAAATTCCCAGATGGAAAACATTGCTATTCAAAAAAAAAAACCACCACAAAACAAACAAACAATTTAAAAAAACCCCAGCAACCACCACCAAACAAACACAAACAACCACAAAAAGGGATATATACACCTGCAAGTGTTTGAGTTTCAATATCTCCCTCTTGCTTCGTGAAATTCTGTGATCCCAAGCACAGGATTGCAGGGAAGGTAAGGAGAAGGACATGCTCTCAGCCCTGGGAAGCATCTGCAGGAAAATTGTGTGTTCTGAGGCGCTTCTGATTATTATGCACTTTTTACAGGGACATGTAGTGAAAGGACAGAAGGAATGGCCTTAAACTGAGGGAGGACAGATTTAGATTAGACATTGGGAAGAAATTCTTTACTGTGAATGTAGTGAGGCCCTGGCACAGGTTGCTCAGAGAAGCTGTGGTGCCCCATCCCTGGAAGTGTTCAAGGCCAGGTTGGATGGCGTTTGAGCAGCCTGGGGTAGTGGAAGGTGTCCCTGCCCATGGCAGGGTGTTGGAACTGGATGATTTTTGAGTTCCCTCCCAACCCAAACCATTCTATGACTCTTTGATTATAGGAGATAGATCCTGATGGTGCTCACCCCCTTAGATTCACTGTGAGCCAGCCTGGGAAAAGTTATTTTTCAGTCATCAAATCCTTTATGATGGCAATTACCCTATAAGCTCAGAGAGAGCTGGGTCACTGCTATCCAAGACTGGAAGATCATGTCTGGAGTGGTTCCTACCTCCATGAGGAATTCTGATTCATTCTGGTGGCAGAAGCATCGGCATAGATAAACTGTCCTAAAAAAAGTCATAGAATCATAGAATGTTTTGGGTTGGAAGGGACATTTAAGGTCACCCAGTTCCAATCCTCTGCTATGGCACTAAACTGAGCCAAGCCATAGGCTAGCACTGATCATCACTGGTGAATTCTTGGCAGCGGAAACCCCTCCAAGAACAACTTGCACTGAGTCCCAACAGCACAGTCAAGCCTGAATTCTCCCACCTTGGAGGAGATGGTCTAAGAAACCCAGTTCAGCCCTGTCCAGCCTTCTGCAAAGGGAAGGGAAAGAAGCAAACTGGAAATGTCAGCACAAGGAATCGGTAGATTTGTGATTTGCTGATGTAATCAGCACTAAGAAGTGTAAGAAATCTGAGATCTGTGCTCAGAATTACATTGACATACCTTAAACTAGACAGTTTAAGATGCAATTTCTCTAGGCATGGTAGATAAAGATAAATTAAATGTCCTTATTCTATATGACTAGAATGGACCAAATACTGAAGAAACAGGTGTGAAAGTAAGAGTTGGACCTGGCAATCCCTGTGAGTCCCTTCCAACTCAGGATATTCTGTTTCTATGAAGGACTGCTTTTTATTGACAGGGAAATGCGTGGTTGCTGAAGGAAGGAACCTTCAGAGAATTAACTTTAAGGCAGAAATCCACACAGCAAACAAGAGAGACAGAAAGTAGACTTTGAAGTTCTGTTTTAACTGAAAACATTTAACAGAATTAAAATACAAAATGTCAGTTCTTCATTCCTTCCTTCTAATCTCTTTTCTATAATAAAAGAACAAAAATAATTTCTTTATAAAATGTTCTTTTCTTCTTTTCAGCTCTTCTACAAAACCAGGTTCTTTATCAGAAATGCTGTGTCTGCTTTTCTTCTCTTAATTCAACCAGAACACTACACATTGGGTACCATTTTCTTTTACTAAAAAATATTTCTTTTCTCCTCATGTATTATGTGATTGAAAATATTTTGTTCTTCAGTTTAGGAAAAAATACTTTTTGTAGTTTCATAGGATCTTGAACAGAAAAGAAATGAAACCATCCTACATATTAGCCATTCTTGTCAGTATTTCACTCAGAACTATAATCATCTGTGAAGCATCCCTGGTTGTAAATATACATAAATGACCAATCAGACAAAACAATGACAGTGGAGGTTTTTCAACGGCCTGAATTGCAGCCTGTTTGCTTCCAAAATGCTTGAGCAATCTTCTACTGCTGGGAGAAATTAACAGAGCAAATTACTCAGATGCAGAGCATAATCCTCTCTGCGTTGATCTCATTCAAATTGATTTGAATGGTCCTGATTTGAAGCTGCCTTGAAATCACCCACAGAGTCAAAGCAGGTTGTATGTCCTGAGATACAGGAGGTGTTTTCCAGGACAGCAATGGCCACTGTGACCATCAGGCCCTGGCAGAATCACAGAATCGTTAAGGTTGGAAAAAACCTCCAAGATTATCGAGTCCAACCTTTTGACTGAGCACCACTTTATCAACTTGACCAGAGCACTGAGTGCCACATCCAGTTGTTTCTTGAACACCTACAGGGATGGTGATTCCACCAACTCCCTGGGAAGCTCCTTCCAATGCTTGGCCACCCTTTCAGTGAAGAAATTCTTCCTGATGTCCAACATGAACTTCCCCTGGTACAATTTGAGACCATTTCCTCTGTTGTGTGGGAGAAGAGACAAACCCCCACCTGGCTACAACCTCCTGTCAGGGAGTTGTACAGAGCAAAAAGGCTTCCCCTGAGCAACCTTTTCTCCAGGCTGAGCCCCCCCCAGCTCCCTCAACCACATGAAGTGCAGTTTTCAGAAAGATCTCTGCTCTGGGCTTCATCTCAGCTGAATGCAAGTGTCTGCCAAGCGTCAGTCCCAAGTGAACCAACAGGCTCTGCAACCCATGCTTCTCCACCCTATCACCAATGATTTAAATTTCTTTTGGAAAACTTCATATTTAAATTTCTTTTGGAAAACTTCATATTTACCCCACAAAACATGACATAAAAGCAAATTAATGAAATTGTATAAATTATATATCTCTGTCAGAAGACCAGTGTGGGTTGAGTTTACAGCTTGACACCACGTTCATCTTTCAGTGTGGTGCTGCAGACACTCCACGAGTTTTTACTGATGGATTTTGGATTCAGATGGATGGATGAGTCTTCACATGAAGCTTTTGTCGGCACTATTTACTTCAAATATTATCCATCTATCTCCTCTATTTAATCACCCTTCTTCATCTGAATGAATAATTTTGTCAATACTCCCAGTAGGATTTTCCAAATGGAGAAATTTAGGAAATGTCTCACAAACAGGATATAGGAGCAGGAGGTAGGAGAAGTATCAAAGGAAAAAGTCTTGGTTCTGCTGAAATCTGGAAAATTATAATATTTTTTCATTGGGACTGTAGTTTCCCTTCTAGACACTCTCAGTTCATCTACTGACTCATTGTGTGACTCTTTGGACTACTCCCTGACCTCTGAGTCTCAGATCCCATATCTGTAAAAGACAACCTTTTCAATTAAGTATTTACATTGAATTTATGTAGGATTTAGATTAACCTCACAAAGCACCATTCTAGTTTCTCTCGTGCTCTCCCACTTCCTGGTAGATATTTGCATCCAGCTTCCCACAAAACTGTTGCCTCTCATTTTACATGCAGCTGTGTGGTGACTCACAGCCATCACCTAACACAACAAAATTCTTCATGTTTACTTCCAGATGTTGTCTGCGCTGTCCCTTCACTTTACAGCACATTCTATAATTTGTAGTATTATCCAATTCACAGCATGTTTATCCACATTGTGCTGCTGGGAGGTTTTCTCACAGATTGCAATTGGACAATAAAGAAAATCAACCAGACAGGAAGTCAACTTGCCAGACATCTGCAGGACAGCCTTGAATTTTTGTGCTCCTGAGCTGAAATTGTTTGGGTTGACTTTATAAAAAGAACTGCACAGTAAAAAAAACCATTCAACTCCTCTCAACATGGACAATTAGTGCTTTGAATTGGAACAGCTTTAGCTCTGCTCTGGTAAGAGCCCAGCTGCAGAGCTGCCTCCAGCTCTGAGGTCTCCAGCACAGGAAGGACATGGACCTGTTGGAGTGAGTCCAGAGAAGGCCACCAAGATGATCAGAGGGATGGAGCACATCTCCTACAAGGAAAGGCTGAGAATATTAGGATTGTTCAGCCTGGAGAAGAGAAGGCATTGGTGTGATCAAAGTGTGGACTTCCAGTACCTGAAGGAGCCTACAAGAAATTCAGAGAGGGATTTTTTACCAGGGCCTGGAATGACAGAACAAGAGGGAATGGCTTCAAACTTAAAGAAAGTAGCCTTAGATTAAATACTACAAAGAAACTCATTACTCGGAGGGTGGTGAGGCCCTGGCAAAGGTTTCCCAGAGAAGCTGTGGCTGCCCCATCCCTGGAAGTGTTCCAGGCCAGGCTGGATGGGGCCCTGAGCAGCCTGGTCTAGTGGAAGGTGTTTCTGCCCATGGCAGGGGGTTGGAACTCGATGGTCTTGAAGGTCCCTTTCAACCCAGGCCATTCTATGATGGCCATATCCACCTGCCTGCTTTGGATGATCATTGGCCATTGTAACTGCATTAGAAACCCTTTCAGAGATGACTCCACAGCCCAGGCCAAAGCAAGTGCCAGTATCTGAGAGCATTTACTCGTGCTGGTTCATTTACTGGTGTAGAAGGAGTTTATATACTGCCATATGTCTCATAATGTATTGACCAATTTGCCACATACCCTGTTCACACACCACAAATACACATATGCACTCACAAAAAACAATAGGCCTGGCATGACCAAAATCATTATTCCTCCAAATATATTTGTATTTTGTGCTATTTGAGAACACGATCACTTTCCAGACTATGTGTCATGACTAAAACTGGAACTTGGGTGAGGATGTCCAAGCATCCTATTCCTTGTTTTTCTTTCTTTGGCATATTAACACTCTTAGTATCTAGCTTGGACACAGCCACATGCCTTCTGCTTCCCATCAGACACCAGGACAGGACAGATGAAACAGGAGATAATCTTCAAGGTCCTTTCCAACCTAAACCATTCTGTGATTCTATTGATTTAGAGGTTCTGTATGTGAGCTGAAGTCATTTTGTAGTGAATGCAGAGGGACAGCTCTCTCCAGAGTGCCCATCATCTCATCCTGAGGTAGCATATCTGACCTACTTCAGGTGAATGTCCACCTAGACACACTCTTTTATCTTCACAAAGTCAAAAGCAGTGAGCTCACTGAAGAGCTGTACACTGAAAATATCTGAAAAGAGGCAGGAGGCACCTCTAAACCTACGCCAAAATAACCCCGAGCCCTGAGGGCATGCAAGGCCCTACAGCAAGAGGATAAAATCTGCAGCACTGCAGCACTGGTAGCACTCTTTTCCTGGGGCTCAACACCCTGCAGGGTGGGCTGTCAGAAAACAGCACATTCCCACCCCCATAACCACATTTCCCAGTCCAACCCACCACCAGAGAAGATGGATTGACAATGCCATGACTGATAGAGATTGATGAAAGCGTGGATGACCTTTTGATGAAGTTCGCTCCAGGCACCTACAGAGCCTTTCATTCTGTTCGTGTCAGACCTGCAGAGTGTCTGTGCCAGCCCAGTGGGCAGCAATGCCACCACACTGCTTCCTGTCTCATTTTTTTGGTCGTTCTGGGGTTTTTTCCACAGTGTTGCCCACAGACCAGGTCTTCTTTCACACATGGAAACTGGGCCTCAGCCACAGGGTCTTTCACATCGGTCGCGCAGCTTCGTTGTGTGAACATTTACTTCCATCCTCCCCTTTGTCCTACTCAATGACAAGCTTTCAAAGAACATCCAAGGGCTGAATTCCAGTGTTTGAGTTTTGCAAAAATGTCTACTGCAGATGCTGCTTATTAAGTATTTACCAAGTCATTACCCCTTAGGATGTATCTTCTTGCTTACACTGGAACAGCTAGGGAGTAGAAGGGATCTCTCAGAATTTGGTTAATTAATCCAACTGCAAACAGAAATTAGATTTTATCGTAATCAACTAATTAATTCTTCCAACTCAGTAGTCGATGTAATGAGCTAAGGAAACACAACCAGATCTTGCAAGACATGAACCTCAGCTTAGAAAAGAAAGGAGCAAAGGCCATCTAAACCAATTAAAGGAGAGTATATATATCAAGTTACTGAGAGGGGAGGTGGTTCTGGGATACATGACACAGCTAAGCTGAAATTTTTTCCTTTTCAGAATTGCTTAGGATCTGATTCCTAATCAACCTCAAATGTCTTCCAGACTTTCCCAGTTATGTGCTGAGCCTGTCTTGCCCCTTCTTTCTTAACTCCTCCTGAAAAATTATCCTGGAAACCTTATTTTCTTTTAATTCTCAAAATAATTATATTAAACCAGCTCTGGAGAGGAGGATGTTATATTCTGAATATACCAGTGCCTCCTCCTTGCATAAGGGCTTTACTGGGATGTCAGTAGGAGCACAGTGCTGCATTTACCAGCACATTGTCATGAGGACAACACTGCTTTGCTGGTCAGCTCCAGTACTGGTGACAGGAAAAAATGCCATCTGTATCATTCTTCACAAGAATTCACTGAGACCAGGCTGGGTAGTGCCATGCAAAGACTTGTTTGGGAATTTCAACTTGTTTCATTTGGACCAGTTCAGGCATTTTGCAGTGCAAACACGTGTGAAAAAAATGAACATGTTTAACCATGTCAGCATGGGAGGTCACTTGCACTAAGCAAAAGAATCCCAGCAGCTGTGGGTGTAATTAGCATTTGTGTGTAGATTCATACACCCAGAACCACAATTCAGAGTGATCGTGGCACATGTCCAAATGTACTTGTGTTGGCACTGTGCAGGCAAAGCAAGTTCACCCTCTCTGCAGATGCAATATTTGGGAACTATCAAAAT
The DNA here is from genome assembly GCA_013397815.1 of Aleadryas rufinucha. Classification (NCBI taxonomy): domain Eukaryota; kingdom Metazoa; phylum Chordata; class Aves; order Passeriformes; genus Aleadryas; species Aleadryas rufinucha. The sequence goes on along the minus strand of VZTH01019481.1, from coordinate 122,723 downwards.
CAGGCTTTTAGTGTACAAGACAGGGAAAATTACTGAATTATTGTAAACAGACTAACAAGGCTTTCAACACTGTCTTTCATAAAATTCTCCTGGACAAAGGGGTGAAGTATGAACTACATTAGTGGACACTGAGGTAGACTAAAAACCAAGTGAAATGTAGGGCACAAAGGTTGTGATCAGTGTCATGGAATCCAGCTGGAAGCCAGGCCACAAGCCAGTTCAGGGACAACTGGGGACAATACACTTTAACAACCCTGTTAGTGGCATGGATGGTGGGGCAGGATGGACCCACAGCAGGTTTGCAGATGATACAGAATTGGAGGAGTGGTTGTTACCCCAGATGGGTGTGCTACCATTGAGGAGGACCTTGGCAATCTGTGGGAATGGAACAACAGAAACCTAAGGAATATTTTGCACATGGGGAAGATTAACCCCAAGCACCAGTACAGGCTGAGTGCCAACCTCTGGAAAGCCCTGTCTGGAATGACCTGGGGATCCTGGCCAACAACAAACTGACCACAATCCTGAGAGCAACGTGCCCTTGTAGCAATGATAACCAACAACATTCTGGGCAATGTTCAGAAGAACACTGCCAGCAGTTCAAGGGAAGATATTTTTACCCTTCTGAATATCCTTCAACCTAAAAAAAAGCAATGGGAATAGGTTAATAGGACTGCAAGACATTGCCTTTCCCATCAGCATTATCCAGTGTGCCACACATCCCCCAGTTCATGCCAAATGCTCTGTAACTCCCACAGGCCAGGTCAAGACTGTGGGATCCAGGGAGCATCACTGATGCAGTTGCCATCAGAACTATTTAAAGGCAAGGCAATCCCAAAGGTTTCTGGAGAAGAGCAATCTTCTAAGCCAATATCAACAAATGAAAAGATATTTCTCCTGCCCAGCTCTAAGAAGTGATGAAAATATTTGGAAGTTGTTTGAGTCAAAACTTTTCACTCTGCACTCGCTGCACGTAAGGCTCATGCATTCAGTCATTAACAGTGTTCAGCTAACGAGAAATAACTTGTTAAGCTGAGGTGACTCAATTCCTTGCACACGTCCACAAATTTCCCAGCTACCTCCACAGTAATAGGGTTCTACCCTGGGTGGTGGCACAACTGTTGTGAAAAAGCGTTTCATCTTTGTCAGACAGAAAATCTATTAAAATGTTTCCACCCAGCACTCATTTTCCCACTGCATCCTTGCATGCCCTTTAATTAACTCAGTGAATTTCTGAGCAGCATCAAACCCTGCCCACTTATCTCTTCCCTTCAGCAAGTTCTTGTCCTCCCTGAGATCTGCCCCAGCCCCCTGGTCATCTCTTGGTGTCTGTGGGGTCTGCATTTCGGCAGGTCTTCAACTCTATGCTGAGATTTCCTCCCCTGTTGCACCGTGTGTTCAACTGCTGCCTGTCAAGAGTGGGTTCAGGAGGAGTCCAAAGGAAAGAACAGGTTCTTCTTGTTCCCATCTGACATCCTATTTTCAAGAAACATAACTCAGACATACAAAACTGACATTATCCATCACAATACGCTAAAAAAAGCCCTTCCTGCTATCTCTGTCTCCCCAAGCATTATCTCAAATCTTCCTGCCTCTGATACATTTTTGCTGAAGTAATTTATGTCATTACCACCTTCAAGTCCATCACCATGTGAAAAACCCAGGGGATCATTATCTGCTGGTGAAGCCAGCAGACAGTGGCCTGTGCCCTGACCTTGTCAGGTTGCAAGCAGAGATGACACTCAGCCAAACTCCCTTCCTCAGCACTGGAAGCCGCTGCTCCTCAGCTGAGCAGCACCATCAGGGCCACAGGACACATCCAGCCAAGCCAGGTTTATCATCTCACTGTACTTTCGTGGGCACTTTGGTCACTCACATATGTCATGCTGATCTCAGTGACCGAAATCCAGACATCTGCATCCTTCTGCATCCTCCCACCCTGAAAGTGTGACAGCCCCTGGCAGCAGGGGGTTGCATCTCACATCACTGCAGCAAGATTTATCTCTGCTTGTCTGTCAGAGCCTTAAATCATCTGGCAGCTGTGTAGGTGGCTAAAGGGACAGGAGCACAAAAGCAATAAAGAAATAGCTTCCTATAACTCTTAACTACTTTACATTTGAGAAAGGGATGAGAGAATGGCTCAGCTTTGCTTTCCCTCTGAGAAAGGGCTCTAAGTCAGATGTGATGCTGTGCAGGAGGAAATGAAATTGTTACCTCAAACAGCAGCACTGCTGTGAATATTCGGTAACTAATGGCACTGTTCAGAAGGCACTGTGTGAGTCGGGGCAGGGCAGAGAGGAGGCAGAGGAGGTTATAAGGGATATCTAATCATGCATGATGTTTGTAGATGAGGAACATTTAGACAGATAACGGTGGTGATGGATGAATTACAAAGGAAGACAGAGAGGGAGAAAGAGTGGTGTGCATTACAAAAGAGCAAATAGAAGGATTTTAAATGGTGAAAAATTGGCACTAAGGAGCCATAAGAAGGTAGAAAGGGAGTCAGGAAGAACAGGGTCACTTGTAGCCTCCTCTGTCTGTCTAGGCATTCATAATGATAATTTTGCACTTAATTATCAAAAATTAGCAGGACATCAAAAACTCATGTGCCAGCCTAGTTCCCTGTCCCTAGGTCCTTCTTCCCAGACATTCACACATTTATAAAGCCTTGTGGGACAGAGTCCACAATTAACTTAGGCAATTTACTCCAGCATTTTTCAACTTTCAGTTGAAAGTCAGAACTTTCTTTGCTAATGTCTAATCCAAAACTCCTGTTTCATTAGCACTACTTCCTGATGTGCCCATGAGGAACATGAGAGCAGGAGAACAAGAATTCCCTCCCTTCTTTCAACTTTTGCACTGTGTCATAGGATCATAGAGTGATCCGGGTTGGAAGGGACCTTTGACATCATTTAATTCCAAATCACCTGCCATGGGCAGGAACACCTTCCACTACCCCAGGTTGCTCCAAGCCCCATCCAACCCAGCCTTGAACACTTCCAGGGATGGGGCATCCACAGCTTCTCTGGGAAACCTGTGCCAGGGCCTTATCACCCTCACAGTAAAGAATTTTTCCCTACTATCTAATCTAAACCTGCCCTCCTTCATCTTTAGGCCAGTTGGCCTTGTCCTGTCCCTTCATGCCATTGGGAAAAGTCCCTCTCCATCCTGTGTGTAAGTCCCCTTTAGGTATTGGAATGCTGCTATCATGTCTCCTGTAGCATTATCTTGTTTTCCCTGTGGTGGATCACACCTCTTCTATCAGTTTTTCATCTTAAATCATGGTGATGAATCCTCTTGCTTAATATCACAACAAGTGACCCCATCCTTCAGTTCACTTTTCTTTTAGTAGTTCTGAGGATTTCCTGAGGACCAGCTGCCACTCACTGAAGCCTTTGCCATTTTCACTGGCTGGGTGTTCTACTTGATTTTAGGCTTTATTGTGCCCCAGTTTCATTCTCTTCAGAATGCAGGCAGTGATTATTCACGTCCTGGCACTGCTTGCCCTTGGAAAATGTCCCTCTCCAGCCTTCCTGTAGAGCCCTTTCTGGGTACTGGAAGGTGCTATGAGGACTCCCTGGAGCCTTCTCTTCTCCAGCCTGAACAACCCCAGCTCTCAGCCCATCTCCACAGCAAAGTGTTCCAGCTCTGTGAGCATCTTAGTGACTTGTAGGACAACACCATAAACTTTATGCCAGCTTCCTCCACAGCTCTCTGTACCTAAAAATGGATCCTTTCTCCCTGTAAATGCTCACAGTGCACTGGTGTGACATGGGACAAAGGTTTGTGCTCTGCCATATGTATGTGAGACACCTGACACAGGGGGGGATTAAATTTAGTAGAGGCACATCCAGAGAGCAAACAGTTGTTACCAAAAAAAATCTCACTTCTAGACAAGCTCATTTCTAGCTCTGCACCAAAGCACATTCATCAGTTTGTGGTTTGGGTCCCAATTCCCCTCCCTCTTGGCTTTCTCCTTCATTTTAGTATTTTATTCTTTCCTTGATAAATCAGGAGATTTGCCCATTGCCTTGCACTCAGCCCTTATCAAGAGGCTTTATAAATAATAATAATGACCAGGCAAAAGATGCCATTTGGTTAACAGTGTAATGACTGCAGGGATTAGCACTGCTGTATATTTTTTATGGGCGTAATGTGTCGTTTTCATTCTGTTGCCGTAATGAAAATAACAAATTAACAGAAGCATTATGCAAATTATACTTTAAAAATGTCATGTTTATTAGTCCATCTTGGCAAAAGAGAAGCTACAGCAATAGCAGTGTTAACTGCTTAATAACCATGTTATAAAACAGGGAAGAAACTCGATTCAGCTCAGTTTGGCTTGGCCCCGAGGTTGTTTTCGATGACTTCGGTGCCAGCGTTTGTGTGCTCAGAGCAAAGTATATGCTTAAACACATTTCTGGAGAACAAGATATTAGTAGCAGTTTCAGTTCAAGGATATTTATCTCAATTACTGATTTTTGGAACAAATTCCCCACAAAACATCCTACTCTTTGCACCTGTGAAATACTTGTGCAACAGCATTTACTGGGAGTTCCTTAAAATCTTGCTGCTACTTCAGAAACTGCTACAAATATTTATCCAAGCATTAACTTTATTATGTTTTCTGCAGAAGACTGTTCTGCCTTGTTCTCTTTGACATTAAGGGATGTGGGGAATTTCTTTTCCAGCATACCCTGAACTTAATTTTGCTTCTAACCTTGAGGCAGGTTATTGAAAATCCAGAGGTGATTGTTTTCTTACAGCCTAAGTGATTAACACTTAGTGGTAAAAATTTCTTTGTCCTTGTGTAAAGACCTTTTTACTCACAGGAGGAACAAATATTAACAACAATCAGAAGATTCAAACTTTGCTTTTGTTTAATGAATACTAACTCAGTGACAAAATACAGTCATGAGATTTCTGTAATGTGCCACATTATTGACATTCATCAGAATCTAAAGACACAAGGAAAATAATTTTCTGTATGAGATTCAGATTGAAAAAAAAATTATAGTGCTGGGAGCTGTATATTTTTTACAAGATAAAGATTCTCTTCAGTTGGGATTTACAATTAAAGAGCAGAGAGATGCTGGGAAACCACAGGCCAAAAGTGATTAAAAGGGACAATGGCTTGTCCCAAATGGGAACAATGGTGGAGTCAGGATGAGTATCCACATTTCAAGGCTTTCACATCCCTTCTTCACTGCCTGAATCACGTCACCTTCCTACACTCATGGCTGTGTAAATTCTGTATCTCCTGGAGTGTCCATTTTTCATCACTGGGGACCCACAAATTGTCTGTACACACCCAAGGAGAGCAGATGCTCCAAGCTCAAAGACTAATTTAAAAGACAACAATAAATATAATTAAAAATAAAGGGGGGAAATGGAAATTGCCACCAGACAAGTTCAAGCACAAGCCAGCCTAATCACAACTTGAAAGAAAAGCATTTATTTCACAGTTACTGTATTGGAATAAACACGTCAAGTCATTTTCACAGGAGTCTAAAACCCAATAACAATAAATGTGAAGCTCATAGACACTCGAGAATTCCATTCTGTGGAAATTATGACATCTTCAGAGGAAATTTGTTTTACTGAAATGAAACAAAGCCAATTTTTGACATTTCTCACAAAATTTAATTGCCTGAAACATTCCTTAATTGTTTCAGCTCAATCAAGGCATTTCATTTTGTTTTGATGCATTGGAATATTTCTAGCTCATTTCACTACTGAAATCCAACATGTATATATATATATATAAAGAGAGAAAAACTGTCTTTTAAAATTAGGGTTTGCTAATGTTTCTTAAATTAAAAATGTAAAAAGAAATGAACATCCATTGCCTATTCTGAACAGGCTCTTGGCACTCCAACTGTGCTGGTAGTTAGGAGTTACTCTGGTTATCTCTGGCAATCTGATCTCCCAGTGACCAAGTGTCCTCAGCTTTCTTACTGGTGATTGCAGAACTAAGAAATATCTATTTATCAGAAATCTGTGAGCAGTTTATCTGGATGATTGATTTCCAGTTCATGTAACACAGTCAGGAGGCCACATTTAGGTCAGGAACCCAAGTCCCAGGTAGGTCTCAGGCTGCTCAGGAAATAATTCCATGTAATAAGAACCTGTTAAAGCCATCAAGTTACAAGAGGAGTCACACAGGACAGGGTAAGACAATTAAACCCAGGAGCAGCAATGCTCAAGCTTTTCTAAAATCAGGAACCAAGCTGCTGAATTATTTCTAGGATGATCAATTTTTCATACTTTGAGAACAAAATATTGTCAAAATCATCACTTTTCAAAAAAAAACTTTGACATTTTACAGCAAAAGAATTCTCCATATGTGAATTTTAAAGGTTTTGGCTGTCCAAGGGTGGGATTCAGCTCCACATTTCAGCTGCAAGCCTGGGGTGGAAATAAATAAATGGGGTGGAAAGTCTAACAAAATTTCTTACTACTTCTTGTTGGTCATAAGTTCAAGATTTAAGAGCATCAAACTACCAGGGAAAAAAAAAATAAGAAAGTGGGAGAGGGAAAAAAAAGAAGATAATATATTTGTGCTCTCTCAATAGTGGTAAGTGGTTTAGGAGACCTGACATGCAGGGGAGGGAAACAGGAACTGACCTTTTTATCAAAGAAGGAGAAATGAAAGAGGCTGAATGCATCACTCTGCATTCTGAGTGAGGAGAGAAACAAGGGTTTGAACTGAAATAAGGGAATTTAGGCTTAGAAAAAGCCTAAATTTAGTGGGGAAAAATAATTAAAGAAAAAATTTTAACAAATAAACCAAAAATTAACCCTTCCTCCAAAAAAGAAAACCACCTTTCTAAAAGGAGCATAAAGGAAGTCTGGATAGACAGCACAGGGATGAGACATTCTCTCTACATGTCCAAAACCATCTCATGTTCTCAAAAGCAGTCCAAACATCCACCACAGAATAATACACAACAGTTGATCCTGTGCATTTTCTTAGTCCCTTTCACCTCTATTTTCTCTCATAGTCTGGAAAGCGCAGAAAGGGAAAGACATGAACTCAGATCATACAAATTTTACAGAGGTTAGCCTTGATTAAGAAGCCAGAGAGGTAAAGGTCTTTTCTGGAAGGGTTGCCATCCAGGGAACCACGTTCCTTTGTATTCCCTGGGTGGCTTATTATGTCCCTGGATTTTTCACACCAGATCCTGGCGGCGATTTGGGAAGAGCAAATCATTTCTGCCCACCATTTCTGCTACCAGTACCTCCCACAAAGCTTCCTTTGATGCTTCTGATCTCTGTGAAGGAGGGGAGAAAGAAATCCAGTCCTGATGAGCCTCAGCTTGCCAACTTTGTTGCTGAACCGATGCATTATTCATGTGTTTGTGACAGAGAGTGGTGAGTTTAATGTGCAGAGATGAGCCTGGAGACCTGTGGGGTTATTGCTGGAGGTGGGACATGCTCTGCCTGGCTGTGCAGTGATTTGTGCTGGTTGCTGCTGCTGTGCCAATAGTCCTGTGCAGAATGCAGTCCCACCACGTGGGGACTCTTAGAGCCTCTTGTTCTCACTGCTTTTTGGGTTGCAGATCCTGTCATCACCTCACGTTCATGGTATTTACCAGTTGCTATTGGAAAACCTTAATGAGCTGAGAAAATGCTGTCCAGTCTCACTTCAAATCCCTCTGGGAAAGCAAATATAGAAACACAGAATCACAGAATGAAAGGGACCTTAAAGGCCACCTTGCTCCAACCCCTGCCACAAGAAAGAGACACCTTCCACTATCCCAGGTTGCTCCAAGCCCCATCCAGCCTGGCCTTGGACACTTCCAGGGATGGGGCAGACACAGCTTCTCTGCCAATATTTCACATTGTTTCTTAAGTTGTTAGAATCAAGACAACAGTGTCCAGAATGGGCTGAAATATTTTATTTTAGCTGACCGTGAAAAATAAAGACATATATTTGATACTATTTTATAATACCATCAAGAAATTGTGGATACCAGAAAGAAAAAGCAAAGGATCATCAGACTACAGACACTGAAGAGGCTGAAAGACTCTTCTCATTGCCAGTGTGCAGGGAAAAGGGAGAATTATTTTAACAAACCAGGGAGTGATTAGTCAAAAGAATAACAAAACCCTGCAATTAGGCACCAGAAACATGAAGAGGGATGAAAACTCCTCAAATTGCTGGGGGGAGTTATCATGAGAAGGTTATTCTGCAGCTTTAACCAGTCAAGGCTGGGCAAAATTGAGTGCTCCAGGGTTTTTTTTTTTAAATGCCACAGACTGCCCTTCATCACCTCTGCTGGGGTACAAACCAAACAGAAGCCTATTTGTACTATTATTCCCTATATAAACATAAAACAAAGGTAATATTTCTTCAGCCTGCATAATTTTGACCCACTGCATTGACTTCCACTGGGTCTGTTTGAAGACTTTCCCCACAGTTCATAAACGTTGAGCCACTGTTTTACAGGACAGTTTCTTATGCCACGTGTGGTGCCACCAAAGCCATTAATTTCCCATGGAATAAGCGACGTTTAGTCTAACTTGCAATTCTCTGTAAAATATTTCTCCCTGCTGTAGCTGTAAAGGCCAATAAGAACTTTGATTGTGCAGATCAGAATAGATTAGGGTGGTGTGTTAAGATTATTTCCCTTTCGTTAACTCCAATGGCCCCTTGTGCAAGAAGGAGCATTGCAAATCAGACAAAGTTCAAAATATGATATAATGGCACAAAATGAACTTTTGCATGAAAAACAGAAAGAGCTCAATCTCTTTAGTTCAGCCAAAAGAGAGTTAAAGGGGCCATAATGAGATTATAAATTTCTATGACGGAAAAATGTATTGTATAACAGGTGCTTTCAGTTTAGCAGAACACTGAGTAAAAATTTAAAAATGCTTGTACCAGGCACCCAAAGAATCATTTGTTTTCCTTTATGTTGGAAAAGTGTCTATCAAATAAATAGGAGGTTAATGTTGGCAAGTGCAGAGGGAAATGAAGTTAAGGCTTTCAATTGCAAGGGTAGTGAAGCACCAAAACTTACTAAAATCACAGTAGCTTCTCCATTAATGGGCAGGAGGAAAGGGTTTCCTTAAATTTCAAGGTATTGTTCAAATTATGATGAACTCCAGGAAAACTCCTGGTTTCTCTTCTATCAGAAATCAAATTAAGTAACTTCAGCTGTCCCTTCTGGCCGTGTGAAGTTGTCACTGGTGTACAGAACAGACTGGTCAGGATCTCTCAGCCTTTGCACTGCTGTGTTTTCCATCCAAAAAGGGAGGGAGGAAGATGCCATGAGACACCTGGATATGCTGAACTGACAGTTTTTGCTTCCTCCAGAGACGGGCAGATAAAAACAAATGAACCCTAACAGATGGCACAGAATCACAGAAGAGGTTGGAAAACACCTCTAAGATTGAGTCCAGCCATCCACCCAGCACTGCCAAGACCACCACTAAAACCATGTCCCTAAACAACACAGCTACATGTTTTGGGAACCCTTCCAGCATATCATAGCATTATATCTAGGACTGCTAAATCTGAGAAAACAAATGCAGGCACAGAACTCCGTGTTCCCAAAACTGGAAGAACCACCTACTTCATCTCTTACCCATCCAGGATCCCTCTCAACAGCACAGCAGTTGGTTTATTCAGGGATGGTATATTTATTGACAAGCAGTTTTTATCATGTGCAGAAGTTTCACTCAGCTGAAAAATCTAGATAATCATTTCCAATCACAGCAGTATAATGCCCATTAATTTGTCCAGTATCTGTCAAAATAACATTCATCCTGATGAGATAATGTATAGTATTAGGGTGATCACCATCTTTATGCTGTTCCTGTTGCTGTTCAGTGCTCAGTGAAGTCAACTTTTGCTATCAAAGCACATCTGTAAATAAACAATCCCATGCTCATAAGGCTCCTTGAGCACCGTATCAAGCATTAAATGAGGTTGTTATTAAGGTGGGCTCCAACACTTCTGGTGATAAAGCTGAGAATCTCCAGGCTGCAGGAGAATGAAAGCAGAAAGAATTTAATAAATGTCACTGTGCTTTAGCCAGCAGTGGTACAGACCAGCTGGCTTTGAGCAGGGTAACAAACATCAGTGCTTGCATCACCTTCCCTACAATTAACATTTTTCCTTATAGTTATAGGAATTTCCTGTATTTCTCTTCATGCCTTTTAATTCTTGTCCTGGTCACTGGACACCACTGAGAAGAGTCTGACTACATCATCTTTATGTCCCCACGCTGGGTGCTTAAACACAATGATGAGATGTTTGCCCTCTCTGTGGGCAAACATGTCTGGCCAGTTCAGAGATCAGAAGAATGAGATGAGGGGTTTTGACATCCATGGAGTGGTTTCATGTCAGTCAAAATCAGGATCTAGGTGTTTTCTCCCCTGTTCAAACCATGTCAGACTCTTCAAGATGATGCAGCTTCTCTGTCACTCTGAAGGGTAAAGCTGGTGGCAAGGATGAGAGTCCAGCCCTTCACTTCATGTCTGGGCTGCTACATTTATTCCATTTCTAGGACAGCTGATGGGTCTGGAAAAACAATCTCCAAGCCAGGAAAAGCAAGAAAAAATTCAACAAACACTGCTGTTAAACACAGATTTTAATGTCCTTCCAGCTTGCAAATCAGATGATTAACTTTTATCCAGGTCACAGCATCTACCTTTTCATCCAGGTCATGACACCTACCCCTGCTCAAGTCCTGGCATTAGGAGTTAAGTTGTATTCCTCCAAAAATTGTTCAGTTCCAGTCTTAGATCCTGAAATGGATAATAACGAGCATCCCTGCAGATCTCCCTGGGCCAGGCACAGGCAGCAAACCCTCCTTTCACCAGCAAACTGCAAATCCTATAAAGGCAGATCTCCCAAAACCTTGCAGATGTATCTGGTTGAGATGTTTCTGTTGCTGCACGATAAAATGAGTCTGAAAATCGTGGCTTTTTCTTCATGCTCTCGGGACCTAACATTAACTAAGTTCTGTTCTTAACCCAACTGCTTCCTGCTTGACATTTATCTGTAGCTTTGTCTCCAAGGGTCTGTTTGCACCATCTGTTCTGTTTTCCTGGAGGGAAATCACCATCTGTATTTGCCACTGTTTGATGGTTAGCTACAAGTAGCATCAAACTCTGCTTTTTCAGGTGTTTGCTCTGGAGAAAGATTCACCTGTTTCACTGGTTTGACTTATTATAGGTTCGAATTCTCATTAATGCAAAACTTTCTGGTTTAAAGAGCCTGTTTTCTCCCAGTGGTGATGGTTTCCAGCCATGATATTCTACAGCCATGGGGTCTATCTGGCTGTAGACTGTGAAAATCATGTTGGGGTCCATCGAGCTGGCAAAAGTCAAAGCCCACACCACAAATCCCTGTTTGCAAAAGATACAATCCACTATCCTTGCCTCATATTTGTTAACTGCTCTTGGCACTACAAAACATCAAAAATACATATGGAAAGAAAAAATAGGAAATTTCCATGCTGAGAAAAAAAAATATTTCAAAACCGTATTTCATTGTAACACTTATGTGACTGGTTTTAGTGTCTCTGCAAAAGAACAGGGAAGCAAGATATGCCTGATGAAAGAAAGTCTTGCTCAAGAGAAATGCCTTCGAAATTTAATTTTAAAAAAATTAAAATCACCAAAGTATTAATGACCCTGATCTTTCTTTTCCTTTCCTGGCCGGAAACCCCTGCCTATTAAGGAATTCTTTGTGGATGAAGCTATTAAAGTGTGATATAACACTCTTTTTCCACAGAAGCTACAAAATTTGCTGGCCAAGTTCTCTCTTGAAATAGTGAGAATTCTGTACTGGTGGAATAAGGAAAGTTATCAGAGAACTGAAAACCAACTTTGTTAAATGTACAAAAAACAGTTTAGTGAGGTTGTAATAAGAACTTCAGTGCTTGTTAACACATTTTGCAGGTTCTGTGCTTACCACCCATGGCCCAAAGATTTGGGAAACCTTTTCAGCTCAGTACATGAACAGCAAGACTCTCAAATCCAAGAGGAGATTTGGACTGAGCTCCAGAGCTTCTTTTCAGAAGAAAAGAAAGACTGTTTACAGGAGCATGAAGTGACAGAACAAGGGGAAATGGCTTTAAACTGAAAGAAAATAGGTTTAGAAATTAATTATTTAGAAAAAAATATTTTCTGTGAGGGTGGGGAGGTCCTGGCACAGGTTGCCCAGAGAAGCTGTGGCTGCCCCATCCCTGCAAGTGTTCCAGGCCAGGTTGGATGGGGTTTTAAGCAAACTGGTCTAGTGGAAGGTGTCCCTGCCCATGGCAGGGGGTTGGAATGAGGTGATTTTAAGGTCCCTTCTGACCCAAACCATTCCATGTTTCTGTGAAGAGCTGTCTTCACCCTGATGGGATGATCAGGCAAGGAGCTGAGTCCTTCTCCACATCCCTGGTGAGAATTACAGGGATTTTTTGTGTGTGCAGTCATTGTTGCTTCTCTCCTCCCATCGTTTGCTTCTCCTCCTTTCCAGGGTCACCAAACCAGCTCAGTAACAGACTTCTCATTTGCATATTCATTACTCAGGTGATTAGAAATGCGATGTGGTGATGTTCAGGCAGCAGCAGAGAGTTGTGAGTCAACACCCAGCAGTGCAGAGCCCACAGCACCCTTTAAACACTGCACCCACCTTTAGGAATCCTTATTCTGCATTTGCTGCTTGGTTCCTCCCTTGTCGATGTGCTGCACTCACCAGGCAGGTTATTACATGCTTACCTGGTAAACCCAGGGCTGTAGCAGCCTGAAAATTACCTCTGCTCTGTGTTAACAAGGTGGAAGCACCCTGAATGTGCCAGGTATGATGTCCTGAAGCACTGCCTGCGTCCTCGCTCTCACCATTGCGCTCCAACCCTTCGTGCCACTTGAGGCACCTTGGTGTGGGAGACGCCTGCCCAGCACTGACAGCTGGGGCAGAAAACCTCCTGGTGATGCAAAACCTTCTGCACAAGCACCTGGAGGCCATGGGACATCCTCAAAAGCATCTGAAAGGGCTTGAGAGAGCTGTGTGTGGAGCCTGAAATATTAATTTACAGCCACCCAGGCACAGTCTTCATGGAAAAATAGGGCTGTGCTGACCATATTTGTAATAATAGAGAAAATAAGGGGTTTGATTTTACCTTGCATTTGTTTAGGTTTGCATTCTCCCCTACAAACTGAAAGGACATGAGACAGAATGATCAGAGGTGTGAGGAATAACCAGAGGCATCAGAAACCCACAACAAAAGACCCCACAGTGGGTTTGTCAAAACTGCCACTGTGGTAACACTTCTCTCTGCAACAGAAAATCAGAGCATGGCAGAACCAAATGAAACTAATAAAATAAAAAATATGTGTAAGTGCATAAAAGAAATTTTAAAAAATAAAAAAGGAAATTACATGAGGTTTTATGTCACCTAATTTTTTTTTTAATATCTAAATCTCGTCTGCCTAGAGAAGAACATGTCCTCCCCATGGTTTATATTTCTCTAAGAGAAGTTATTAATCTGTTTAAACTGCTCCAGACTGTAATTATCACCCTTTCCTGTGAAACCAAAGCTTGAAAATTTTTGATCTTTGGTATTATTTACTGACGCTGTCCCTGACTCAACAGCAACCCCACGATGAAAACTGTAATCAATATCTTATTATGGAATTTTTTTTTTGAGGTAAATTAGCTTTTATTCCACAGACACCCATACATTTTCTTGTTTTAGTGAGCCTTTTCTCTCTGGCTATCTACTCCCTTTTCATTTAATCTCAAGTCAAAAACCAGATCTCGTGATTTATTTTGAAAGGAAGCAAAACAAATGGAATTTTCAGATGAAGAGGAATGTCTGTACAGTGGAAGCAACAGGGACCCAGGAGACCTGAATGTTCTCATGTGGCTGTGATTTGAGAGATCTGAGACTGAAGACAGCCTTCATTTCAAGCTGTAGCCACCTCTTCTCTTCCAGCCATGGCTGTACCGTGCCTTTTACTGAAATAAAATGGATAATCTTTGTTACAGCTCAACTGTAACTCAGGAGAGAGGAGCAGCTGCAAGAAATGAACTGTGGAGCAATACTGAACTTTTGTCCATGCTGATTTCTGTAAACAATATTCCAGACAGGGAGAGCTCACAGCCCCTGTGAAAAACTCTTATGAACTCTGAAAAATTCAAAATGCAGAGCAGACCTCTTGCTATCAACTCGACTTTCCTGAGTCATTATGTTCAATTAGCACCATAAAAAAAAAAAAGAAAGAATCCTATTTTTCTTCCTTATTCTTTTAAAGATGCAAAGAAAGAACTACAATGCATAACCCACAGGAATGACCAATATTTAGGACTGAACCTGTAGCAAAATCAATAAATTATATTATTCCAGTCGATGGGCAGTGAGGTTACAGTAAGGATACTTTAAAATTTATAAAGAAGTCTTTATCACAACCTTCATTAAATAAAAAAAAAAAGTGCAGTTTGAAACAGTCAACAAATTATGTTCAGACTATTATGTGATGTGTTAAAATAATAGAAATTAAATTGGGAAGCTTCCAGCAGCAATGCAAGACTGAATTGAAATGTGATGGATGGGTTCTGAGATATGAAACTCATTGGAGTAAAAGAGGTAAAAGGATGAAATGACAACAAGAAACTGTTCAGAGCCACGAATGAGCTTGATGGAAAAAGAAAATGGGAAAAGTAGCAGTCTGGAATTGCAGAGCAGGAGGTGTCTTTGCTGTCATGTTGCTGCTGCCTCACCAAGTTCACGTGGTCTGGAAGTCCCCCTGTGCTCCAGGGCTTCTCTGAGGCCCCTGTATTTGGCCAAGGAAATCAAAAGCAAAGAAATTGATGTCCTTATTGTGTACCCCATGTCTTTGTTTATGGACAGGACTGAGCTAGACCTGCTTTCCACCAACCTCCTGTTTCTAAGTCTCTGCACCCACGAGCCCCAAGGAAGCCAAATTCACCCCAGCACAGCACTCATGGGTGATACGGCACAAGCTCATCTTGATCCTGCATCAACATTTCCTTCCTCTCCAGAGGCTTTTCCAAGGTTTCCCACATCACCAANTGTGCATTTTGATGTGCATTCCAGCGTGCTCCACCTGGATGGAGTGCACCAAGGATCCTTAAAATAAATACCGAGGTAAAATCCCTTTTTTCTCTTTTAACTGTGTTTGGCTCTTGATTTTAAGACCAAGGAAAGGCATCAAAATGAGCAGACAGATAAATTCAGCACCCCACTTTCATTTCTCATTCCGCTGCCAAGGTGAAGCAGTCAGGGACTAAACCCTTCCCTGCCATACCCTCCACAAACTCACAACTCAGTCATTTATTGCTGTAGGGGGTTTACATTCTTCATAAGACTTTTATAAATCTTTTCTTTTTCATGGGGGCAGATGGTATTTATGGTGTGTTTAGGAGCTGGGGGCAGGGGGAAAGGGACAGAAAATTTGTGATAACCTTCCCATCCTGCAGTGTCCAGGACATTTTCAGAGTGTGGAAATGCTCAGCTCTTCGGACGAAGGCACTCTGAGGCATCTCAGTGCAGCAGCCAACATTTGCTTAACGTCCTGTTAATATTTAAACAACAAATCTGTCAACAGATTAATTGGCACTGCCACTTTCCAGCAGTTTTATGGGCACTTCAAACCACCAGCAGACTACTGCTAAAAGGAAGCATGTAGCATTTAAATATGTATGCATACGAGATCATATGGATATTAAGCACCCTGAAGAAAAGGCAGAATTGTAATCATGCTGTTCTTTTCCTGAATTCTCAATGCTTCCTGCTCTCTCTAGAGAAGTGCTGACAGAAAGAGGTCATCAAAAATATTTAGGAATTACTTGGGCACTTTTTCCCATGGCAGAGAAGACATTGATATCAAGGACCAAATATAAACTGGAACGAGCAAGGAGGGAGACAAGATTTTAGATAATGTAAGAAGCCATTTTGTGAAATCATTGAATCATTAAGGTCAGAAAAGACCTCTGAGATCATCAAGTCCCACTGTTACTCAGCACCAGCTCTCTCTGGACTCTCCTATCCCTTTCCCAGTTGCTCTTGAGGGAACCTGGGCAGTTTAGATTTCAACTGATGCTTAAAAGCTGGAGTTTGGTGAAGGGAACTTTACCTCTGGTACACAGCTCCACTCAAGCCTCACTTACTTGAATTCAATGGCTTTCCCACCTCTGTTTTGACAGGCACATCACAGTTAATTATGGGCATAATTCAGGGAAGTGGGCATAGATTAATGTGTGTGCTTGCTCAGATCCATGCCAATAGATCTGGGAAAAAATCTGCAAGAGTGACAGACACTACAGTGCATAATTCCCTTGCTCCACTCATTAGCCAAGTATGTACCAGTTTCAGGAGCAGTGATCCAAGCTTATTTGCTCTGCAGAGAGATAAAATCCACAAACGAATGGGAAAGAGAGAAATGGGTACAGAGATAGAGACTGCAGCGCCTAATTAATCCTTCACAAAATGTATTTACTTTGTTTTCGTTCCCTGGTGAATTCATTAGCTCTCACTTAGCACCATGCTTTGGTCAAATGCTCAGGGAGGAAATAAGTTGAAGCAATTTATTCTAGGACTCATAAAATACTGGTTTATTTCCACCTTTTGACTATACAAGCCATGAAATAAGTTACTCTTTGTAAGAGAAATAGTTCTCCTCCTGGCCTCCAGAGGTTTTTCAGATGAAACTCACACAAATGTGTGTCTGTGTGTGGGCACACTCATGGCAAATTTCATAACAATTTCATGGTGTCACTACCAACAACTGAGGGACAAAATACAGTCAAGACACTCAAAGTTTTCTGCCAGCCCTCCAAGCTTTTTCCTGGAGGCTTTCTCACTGGCACTGCAGATTAGATGGGGTTAACCAAACCCTCTTGTTTTCCATCACATTTCCTTGCTCAGCCAGAGGGTGAGTGAATGAGAGCTACATTTCGTGTTTATAAAGACTCACAGCTCTTAATTTCACTTTTAATTTTAAGCAATCAAGTAATACTTGTGTTCATTCAGCAGCTGTTCTGTGCCTCTTTGGTGAAGCAGGTACCTGCCCATTTGGGAGCTAACACCACATTTCTGCAACATCTAAACGAACAGAATTTTGAGATTTACCACTGGGAAAACTTTTTAAAGTTTACCTACTTACCTTACCAAGCCATCACTCCTCATTTAATGAGTGTTTTCTGGCTGCATCTCAGGTCTGTTTCTTCATTGTGGATTTCTGTAATTAACATTTCACTTAAAATTTAACATGATTATTTGGCTTTATGCCTGGTGTCTGAACTGAAAACTGAATTTAAATTAAAAAAAAAGACACAATTTGAGGTTTTTCCTGATTACTTTTATTTGCCTTGCTGGGCTGTTATTGAACACACACTCCTTTCTCTTGTAGTGTGATATTACAAATGCCAGTAGCTTCAGCTGAGTTTGAACTTCAGAAATGGGCAATTTCTGAACTTCCAAGAGTCTTTCATCCTCTAGAAGCTCATTAAAATTGCTCCTGAATACAACACACTATTTCTGCAATCACTTTGCCAGTTAATGCTAATGTCACTTACCAGTAAATGTAGGAGAGGCCATGACCTGATTATTTGGAAGAAGAGGCTGTTCCTGGTTTTAACAAAGGAGCTACTTCAACAGAGCTTTGATAAGATTCTGCTGTATGGCTGCAAATAAACTGGCTCTGCATCATATGTAAATTATTTAGTGACAAAAGAGACCAATTCTCTCCTAGAGCCCCCCTTGGCTGGAAAGCTGGCATCATTCTTCCCTTGCCAGAGTCTTTCCAATGGAAGAGAGGAGTATTATTTCTGGATGAATTTTTTTTCTAATTATTATTATTATTTTTGTTGTTGAAGTTACCGCTAAAATACACTTCCATTACAGTTTTTCTTCTCTCTGCACAGGGAATGAGAGCATCAATGTGGGGATTTCTGTCTTCAAAGGAGAGATAGCAATGTTTGATGAAGAGATATAATTCCAAGGAAAGCCAGGCATGGTTATAATTAACACCTCCAAGTGTGTCCAGTCTCATTTCTTTCTAAACTGTGTTACAGCCTCAAGCATTAGCAGAAGTCAGCTGAGAATTTACAGCTTCGAGGCTCAAATGGAAACAGCTTCTCCTAAACTGTACCAGAGCTTAAAATGCAATTATAAATCATGTATTTAATTACATTGCAATCTCTCTGTATACACAGAATACTCCAGTTTGCATAATCAATAGGAAAGACAGAGAAAGTATCAGTGTGAACTTTGAAATCTCAGCTATAACAGTTAATTCACCCAACACAGGCACCAAAGCCAAAACAGCACTCCTCAAATCTCAGCTGCAGCAGCAGCAAACTTCTGGACAAGCATTTTGCCCTCAGAATAATTTTCACTTAGTTTTAAAATTTATATTCAGAAAGAAATGAGAGGAAGTGGTCTGTTTGCAGCCTCCATCCACACAGATATTTGAAATCCAGCTGGACAGAGTCCTTTGCAGTCTGCTTTCACCAGACCTGCCTGAGGGGGCTGTACCAGGTGATCTCCAAAGATCCATCCCTACATCATCCATTCCATGATTGTGTGAAGTTATGGAAAGTTATCCCAGAATGACATAAAAAACAACTCTCAGTCAAAAATAATTTAATGGCTTATATTTCTAAGCACCTACATTTCCTAACAGCACCTGTCTTGTACTGACACACAAGGAAAAATTCAGGAATCACATTCTGGGAGAATTAGACCAATAAAACGATCTTAAATATCCTTAAGAAGAATTTTAAGAAAGATCAAGCATATGCATGGAAGTGGTTTTTAGGTTTTGGGGGGTAATTCTAAAGAGATCTTCAAAGGCAAATTTAGCAGAACTGGATGGAGATTTCTGGAATATTGCTTTACCAGGAAAGCAGTTATTCTAATACAAACAGGTAGGACAAAGCAAGACAAAGAAATAACAGTTAAATGACAAAAGAATTAACCTTAATTTACTCTAATTAACCTAGAGATAAATTGGTCTCTGCCACTATATTCTACCATCCCACTATGGTTTTTATAAGTTATTTTCATTGGCCAATCCATCTTCACTTCGACTTTCCTTCTTAAGTCCTCATTACTATTCCACAGCTCAATAGCTTTTTTTTTCCACTGGACATGTTAAATGAGGGAAAAATAAAATGGATCAATACAGCAACTCAATTAATTCCTCATCTCAAATTCTAATAAAATCAATTTGGAGAAGCGTCGTATCGTTAAGCTTACATCATAATGCAGTAATTAGAAACAACTTTCATCTTGCTTGTTCCTTTGAAGATTTTAATGGCAATCAATTAAACATGCTTTGCTTCTCCATTAAACACTTCCAAAATGGAAATTGGAGGAGAAGTTAAAGATAAGGTGGCTGATTGCACAATCTTCCCACCCACCCCCATTGCAAATATTCCCCCCAAAATGTGCAGACTCACCATTAAAAAGTTAACATGAGCATAGTAATCAGCAATAAGTTTTCAGTGACTAGATCATGTTTTAACAGAGTGCTGCAGCACTTTGGGATTTGCATATTTACCAAGCAGAAATTTTGGTGTGGCTCACTGAGCTCAAATCTCTTTTCAGGTTTACACCCAGACACCTTTAGGAGTTCAGCTATTTTTTAATTAAAAGGATGCACAATAAGCTTCTCTGTGTACTATTTAAATTAAAATGTTTCTGCAGGTCTTAGAGAGAAAAGGATAAACTGTACATGCTGTTTCATTAATAGTAATAACCACAGCTTAGTAGTGATCCCCCTATACCAGGTGCTACACAAAAAAAACAAATAAAAGAGGACAGAGCCAGGTTCAAATTTTCTACTGTTTAAGCATAAACCACCAGCTACCTCCACTAATTTTTCTCCTGCTAGGGATTTATGCCCAGGAGGAATTTGCATTCAAAAAGAAAACAAGCACACCCAGTCAATGGCTGAACATCCAATTAGCTGCATTTGCTCTCCCCTGCTTCTCTCTGACATGGGAGAAATCCAATTCCTTAATTGTTTGTGTTTCGCCTTATTAAACTCCAGCAGCACCTTTCCAGGTGTCAGAGCTGCACAAGCTGTCACTGGTGGTGTCCCAGCATGGACCACGCATCTTCACACCATCCTCCCCCTCATCATCACCCCAGGGTGCCTGAAATGGCACTTAAGGGTTTTTTTCAGGTTTTCTGAATTGTTCACAACTTGTGTATTAACACTTACACAACAAATTATAGAATCACAGAATGGTTTGGATTGGAAAGGACCTTGAATATCATCTAATTCCCATCCCCTGCCATGACCAGGGACACCTTACACCATCCCAGGTTGCTCCATCCAACCTGGCCTTGAACACTTCCAGGGATGGGGCACCACAGCTTCTCTGGGAAACCTGTGCCAGGGCCTCACCACCCTCACAGAGAAAATTGTTTCCAAATACCCGATCTAAACCTATTTTCTTTCCATTTGAAGCCATTTCCCCTTGTCCTGTCACTCCATGCTCTTGTGAAAAGTCCCTCTCCATCTTTCTTGTAGCTCCTTTCATCAGCAGCAGATCAGAGTTATTGCCATTGAGATCATCACAGCACAATAGAGGGTTTGGATTAACTCCAAACCATGAATAACATTTATTCTCCAGGTCTCTCCATTGCCTCTTGTTATTTTTGTTCATTCATTTAACTATCTGTCCTTTCTACAGTCAAAGAAAAGACTAACATTTAAGTAAAAAGCTCTTCCAAGAATTGAACAACTTGTTCTTTAGTCGATGTCATTGGAATTTTATAGATAAAACTATTTCTGGATATGTCAGTAAAAGAGACCTCATTGTGCCAACATTTGCAGTCAGCCTGAGTATTGATGAAAATATGAAATGGTATAATTAGAGTTCATTGTTATAATTAGAGTTCATCACTCTTTAATTCATTAAAAGTTAGCATTATGTTGAAAATGTAAGATCAGCTTTTGTTGAACAATTTTTAAAATTCTTCCTTGGACATCTTATGAAATATTAGTATGTGAAAGCAATTCTGTGCTTAACTTTTCCTGAACTTTCTTACACTTTGAATAGAAAGCACAGAAAAAGTTAGGAAACTGCTTTAAGAGGGATGTAATGTAGTCATAGCTGAAGAAAAAAAACTTTAAAAGGAGGAACAAGAGCCAAAGAAAAAAGAGCAAAGCTGAAAGAGGAAGAGAGGAAAATTTTCTTTTTTTTAAAAAAAGGCATCTCAGAGAAAGCACCTCAGATTAAAAATTATTGATTCACAACATTTCTAAATAAAATTACATTCTTCACTCAAAAGCTTGCGTGATTTGGGTTCATGTCATCAAAAGCTCTAAAGGTCTACACCTGAACTAGAAATGAATGTGCTTTTAGAGTCAAAAGAAAAAATAGGTCATCTTAGGGTACAACTCAGATGTTAAAAACCAGTCAGATTGATAATGTCTGTTGCTTTGCACCTGCAAGGTGAGCCTGGTGCTTCCAACACTGAGCAAGGCACCACCTAAGGGAGGTGACATCAATGCCACCTCTGGGTTCCCAGCCCTGTCAATGTCACAGAAAATCTTGTTCAGAGACAAGAGAGCTGCAGGGTCAAACATCCAAGGACCCACAGGCAGGTGGAAGCTGTGACAGGATGAGACAGTGGATTTGTTGGGTTTGTGAAAATCACAGAATCACAGAATGGTTTGGGTTGGAAGGGACCTCAAAGCTCATCTCATTCTAAACTCCCTGCCATGGGCAGGGACACCTCCTGCCAGACCAGGTTGCTCCAAGTCCCATCCAACCTGGGTTTGGACACTTCCAGGGATGGGGCAGCCACAGCTTCTCTGGGCTGTGAAACCTCAGAGGTTTTCAAAACAGTGCAACTGGAACCACCCTCAGGTCATTTTTCAGAAACTGGTATAGGCAATAACTTAACCTGGACTTCACTTGGATTTTATCAATACCTCCAGTTTTTGCATCAAAAGATCAAATGGTTGAAAAATCACTTTTTGCATTGCTCAAGTGGTCTTTGCACTCAGGAGAACATTGTGCTTTTACTACACAAAATTGCTCCAGACATCTGCAGGTTTAAAGGAAAGCATGTTAAAGAAGGGTGATATAAATATCTGACAAACTAATTCCACATCAGTGTCAATGCCTGAACTTCACTTTGAACAGGTTCTCAGAACTGAGCCATTTTCAAAACAGAAAATGTGAGACACACTCTAAAACTCCTGGATAATTCACAGAAAGCCTCAGCAGCTGCATCCCCTCGGCCACTGTCACTGCTGCTACTGGGTTAAATAAAGATACAGGGGCACTGGTAATTGGAGTCTGTTGAAACAGAGGTCTAAGAGAACTCCCACACACCTCTAGAGAGATCAGCACTGCTTTAAAAATTATCAACCCACAGCAAGGCCAGCACTGAGTTTGTATTTTCAAGACAGAGGGTAGGGAGCTGCTTGCTCAGAAACTGTGGGGAAAAAAATTAGACTGAACTCGTTTCCATTAACCCTGGCACAGGATCTGCCCTCAGGGACAGCAATCACAGGATGTATTTGTCAGCCACAGAGGCCTGGAGAACCTGTTTGCTTGCACAAGTCAGATCACAGTTCAGGAGTTGGATGTACAGACCCCAGCCTCACAAACAGCTCCCTGGTTGAGCAATAAATCCCATTTAAACTTGTCCAGAGCACTGAGCTGGATGTGAATTCCCTCACAAAACAACTTTGTACGTCCTTTCTTACAAGCCCTTGCCACAGCTCTGCCTTGCTAATGCTTTCTTGGCACAGCAAAAACCTGTGGATCCCATCCCTGGAAGTGTTCAAAGATGGGATGGAAGGGCTTGGAGCAACCTGGGATAGTGGAAGGTGTCCCTGCCCATGGCAGGGGATTGGAACTAGGTCATCTTTGAGGTCCTTTCCAACCCAAACTGCTCTGTGATTTTATGATTATTCAGGGTTTTATTCAAGAAGTGCAATCCAAGTGACTGTAATGGTACCACGAGTCATTGCAGACGCTGGGAGAGAAGGCAGGAGAAGGCTGAGTCAAAACATCGAGCCAAAAACACCTGGGCAATGCTCCCTTTGCAAATTCCCACCATGGAATATCCACCAAAGTCAGAATCCGTGCCAACATCCCTTGAGAACTTTGTGATGGGGCTCCTGAGCTGCTAAAGGCTGTCCTTTTGTTGTGCTCTAGAGAGAAATCAAGCATGGAGGAAAGATTATTTGAAACTAGAAAGAAATGCCAGCATTTCCTGCTGTGTGATTTAAATTCTGATGGAGTATCACAGTACTCTGCTGATCTGTGCCATTCCCCACCAGGTATCTGAGATTTCACTAATAAAGAAGTGCAACACATCTTCTACCATTCCTTAGCAGCACAAGGCTCCTCAGATTTTGGAACAGAAGTTTTACAGACAATTAACTGTCTAATGTCTAAAAGTCCCTCAGGTGTTATTTTACAGTATTAACCTAAAGGAATATGACAATCTCTGATTAGAAGATGAATTTTCATGTAATGACCCAATGAAAGCCTTAATTAAAAAAAGAAAAGAAAAAAAAAAGGTCTTTTAGACTGTTTCTATTTTTAGAGAAACATACAAATCTCTTAAAGAAGATCACATCACATAACTACATTATCTACTCGTAGCCACCCCTGGAATCTGGTCTTTCTGCAGCAGCAACAAAACAGACAAACCAGAAAAGCTCAAGAACATAAAAACCCTGAATTGATTGCTTGAGAGAGACATAGAAAATTCTTAAAGCATTTAATTTTACAAGGAAGTAAGGAAAAGAAACCAAAAGCCTACAGAAGTCATACAAACACTAACAGGGAAGCTGCAAAATTTCCATCAGCAGAGATATTTAAGGAAAGGTCAGACTGGCGTGGTTTGAAGTCAACACCCTCTTGAGGAAATGGCTCGACCAGAAATCTTTTCTAGGCCAGGATTTTCTACAGCATTCTCATCCTCTTCAGCTCTTCCATGCCAATTACAAAAGCTGAAGCTGCACAATGGGAATTTTGCACGCCTGATTTTGGGCACAGCAACGAGTTTCTCCATGTCAGACCTGCAAGAACCAGCAGATGACGTTTTCTGTGGCTCCATTTTCTGTAGAGGGCATTGCCCATGTCCTCAAGTTGTTCTGGGCTGGGTGACTGCCACTGCCACAGCCTGGGCAGGTGGCTGTAACTTAGCCCTTGGGCCATCCAAAATTTGTTCTCTATAACCATGAACTTCTGAGTTAGATGCCACAGAGGCATTTTCATACAGGGAAAGGAGTTGCATGCAGGTTGTAAAATGAGATTTTTGCTCTGCTGTTCATGTAAGAGTTTAAGGATAAAGATCAGGTTTCAATTTTAATTTCTTTTTAACAGAGTTAATAGTGTTCTTTGTATTATTTTCTGCACATGGAGGAATTCTTGTGTCAGAGAATGGCTTAAACAACAATCAGATAGAAAGCAACAAATTTTAAAAATGTTAAATATTATAAATTGCTTTAATTTATGCCTCCCATACTGCTATTCATCAAGCAGCATCTCTTTCTCCTTTCTCTTTCTCCTCCCTGCCCCTGAAGCTACCCTGTAATTAAGAAGGGGCTTTATAGCCTGGTTGTCCAGGTTTAGTGGGTTAGATCCTGACATGAGACATTTTCACTCAAAACCAGGTGTGCAGTGAGTTTCAAGTAGTTAATGAGGTCCTAAAAGTGTTCAAGCTCCTTGTTCTTGTCAGAGGTGGCCTGTACACATCCCCCTTCACATTTAACATGGTCTATTTAGAAAGTAAACCATCTTAAGCAACAGATCATTAATATTGTAATTGTTAATATCGTCTCTTCATTTTTACAAAATCATGTTTGTGTATAATTTTCGTGCTTATGAAGCCCTGGTAGAGCTGCACAAGGATTTGGCTGAGGCTAAGCAGCACAAATGGCTTTATCTGTCCCTAGTAGGCAGTTTTCCTCCTTTGCTCCCACACCTTTTCCTCTCTCACTGGTTTCAGATGCTGCTGCACGTTCCTGATTCCCAAGACTGAGAGCTCTGCTATTTTTTATTCAGACACATCCCCACCAAACAGAGCCCTGACCCTCTCGTGAGAATCCCTGGTGCTGCAGCAATGCAAATTCCTCACGCAAGGCTCGAGAGCTCCCCTCCTGCTGGGCAGCTCTGCTGCTGGCCACTGTGCCATGAGCATTCATAATTTCCAGGAGGGCTTCAGTGCAGCAGGAAAAGCTTGGGAATGAGAAGCAGGCACAGGAAAAGCTCTGAAGGAGCACAACCTGCTGCCCACAGGTGTTTGCAGTGAGCATCTCAGCTGGGAGCTCTGCTCCCTCATCATCCTGGGCAAAAACCCAGGTTTGCTTCCAGAGCCTGGACTCCAGACTTTTGGTCAGCTGAGGACTGGCCCAAGTCCCTGTGGCAGTGGCCATTTCTGCTCAAGAAGAAAGAAATACAACTGGGAGAGAACGTCTCAAGAGTGGGAAGTGGTCCTTGGAAGTGTTCAAAAGTTGTGTGGATGAGGCACCTGGGACCGTGGTTTAATGGTGGGCTTGGCAGTGCAGGGTAAACTGTTGAACTCCATGGGTTCAGAGGTCTTTTACAGCCTAAATGATTCTGTGGTCCACTTTCTTCACAAAGAAAACATCTGTGGAGTCTCTGTCCCTGGGGCTGTGATGTGCCTTAGACCCTGGTGGCAGCCAGGACTCCAGGAGAGTCTGTAGTTCTCCCAAAATTGCAAAACATTGAATAGAGACAAAACATGACAAGTCTTCCCTGCTGTCACCATGCTGGTATCACCTTGTTCTCCTGTGGCTGCCTTACAGAACTTAGGAATGAGATGGGAAGCTGTTATTGAGTTCTTTCATAATTATTTATATCTCATTCAACACACAGGGATTAGGGAAAATATAGATTTTTGTCAGTGTCTGCCTCGCAAACCAAAACAGCCACAGGAATTTTGCTGCTTCCCAAGATGACAGGAAAAATCAGAGACATCTCATTGTGCATGAGTCTGTTCTATTGTGCATTCCAATTACTCTTGTCATTGAAAACATCTCATCAATGACAACATCTCATCATGCATTTACTAAAGAATCAACATCTCCGCTTGCCCGACCCCAAATTTCCCCTTCCGACCCTTAATCAGTAGAGATGGCAGAAATAGTCTTGATTATTTTCCACAAGATCTGATATTGATTTGAACAAAATGCTTGTCTGAGGAGGAGCTGAATTCAGAGAGTGAAAATCAGTACCAGATAGGAATTACATCCCTTTTCTACTGCACATGGAAATGTGCAGAGCAGATTGAAACAGGGAAGGAATCAGAAGAATGAGGTTCGTGTTTTTCTACAGTGCAGAGGGCAAAGCCCTGTGCAGTTGCCAGAGACATTCAATCTCATCTTGCTAAACACCTTTGCCAGAAAAAAAAAGTTCTACTTAGAGTAGAGAGATGTAATTACACTAAATTGTTCAGAGGTAAATGAGACTCAGTCATGCATGAGGGTCTTAGGAGAAGAAAATGGGGCAGATTCTGTGGTTTCCATGGGATTAGTCCTCCTGTCAATCAATCTGATCTGAAAAGCTGGGCTGAGCAGTCTTTCTGGCTTTTATTATCATAGCACCAGGAGATTGCAGTGACTTGAGAGGCTATCCACAAACCAAAAAACACTTTTACAATTCTCAGACATTTCTGCAGCCGTTCAACAAAATTTAGGGATTCAAAGTGCCTGCCTTTTGGTGTGCTGTACATTTTCTGAATTTTGTTGTGAATGCCGCCAATTGATTAAATGAGCTGCTTTTATTTATTTTTGTCTTCAAGTCCTGCCTTTTTACCACCATCACTACCTGCAACTTTTTGAGAGTTAAGGCAGGAAAGTGAAGACATCGTCTATGTGGCTAGCAGTTTGTGATCCAGAGGGGGATGGAACACTAATGGATCCCCTGAGGAGCGGAGAATGAGGGATTGTGCTGTACTGCAGCAAGCAGAAGAGAACATCATAGAGGATAGGGAAGCCATAAAATGACCAAATTCATGTACAACAGAAAGGGCTGTTGAAGGCAATGCTGGTGGGACAGCAGAGACAGGAATTAGGGCAGTGGAAGGGGGTTTTTTCTGAGTGCTTGCCTCTTGTCCATGCTGTTCTTTTCATTAAATGAACCTATATGTAAAGAAAAAGATCCCTAAATCATGAATTTGAGTAGGACAGGGGTCTGATCTCTGTGCATATGCAAGCACAAGCACACGGATTAACCACTTTATTCCTGGCACTGTGGAGGCATCAGAAGGAGGTGAACAAGTGAGGAAACACCACAGGAGGTCCTGGCAGCAGGAGAGCCCACAGTCCTTCTCTGGACAGAGCTGTAACACAGGTAAGTGTTTGAGGGAAGGGTTTGGGAAAGTCAAGGGCAGGCCTGAGCAAAATCTTTGCCTCTCGTATTTCCAGGGAGCTGGAAATCAATTGAAATAACATTTCAGAGTCAGTTTGCATACTTTCAGGAATGCAAAAAATTGCTGAATTTGTGAAAGCTGGAGCACCTGCAGAAACTGGGAGAGATATGGAATCTCAGCAAACATAAGCACAGGAGAACCCTCTGAATTTGGCTCTGGAATTTGCCTCTGGAGAACACCTTGGGAGAGGTACAAGACATTATACACTGTGATCACTTCTGCCAGCCAGGACTGAGTGAAAACAACCAGCTGGTGTCTAGAAGCATGCCAGGCATCTCCCCATCCAAACATCACAAAATCTCAGATGGATGTCAGGACAGGTTTTCTCTACATGTTACCACACCCGGTGCCTTTTCTTGTCTCCTTGTCTGTGTGTGGCTGGGCTCAGATGGGTAATTCAGGCTCTCCTCTGCCTATCCTCAAAGCATTCTGCATCACAGCCTTTGCCTGGTCTTTGAAGCTGCTAAATTTAAGCAAGAGCTTCTGTTTTTTAAGCTCTCTTGTGTATATTACCTCTCTGTAGGCTCACAGCTCTCAGACTCCCTTGAACCTTTACTGCAAAAACAAACACCAGTCCCTGTGACTTTCATCCATGGCACTCTGCAAACGAAGGCAAATGTGTTACATAAAAACAGATTTGTTTTTTGTCCCTGGAAACCTGAAAAGGGGAAAAAACCATGTAATTAAGAGTAAGGTGAAGTTGTTTTCATTCTCTTTTTTTAAGCTTAATGAAGTCCATGAGAAGGAGGAATTATAGAATTGCAAAGTGACCAACCTGGTTTAGTGGAAGCTGTCTCTGACCATGACAGGAGGTTGGAACTAGGTGAGCCTTAATGTCCCTTCCAACTCAAACTAGTCTATAGTTCTATGACAGTTCTGTCATGACTGAATGCAACACTACCAGGAAAACAAATAAATGAGACACAGTTCTGGGTTACTGCAGCTCCACAAGCTGTGGGTCACTCACTGACAAAAAAAAATGGAGGAAGTTTAAGTTGGCACAATTCTCCTCACTTGCTAGATGTCAAAAGAAGTTCCTGTGAGTGGTAACTGCAGAGCCAGTGCAGGGTGAGCTCACTTTGCCTTGGCAGCTCCACTTCCCGATGGAGCCTCAGGGACGACCATTTTAGCAAACTATTTAAAATACTGACACAATGAAATTTGGCTCCAAGGTAATTTCCTGAAAGTCATAGAGGAAAGGGTAACAACATCAAAATGGTATCACAAGCCCACTGTCTACCTTTTTATTTCTCTTAAGGACCAAGTGGGGACCCAACAGAAAAATATGATGGAAAAAGGCCTGGCTGGATGCTGCTGGTACTGAGGTTTTTTTTCCCAAAAGCTGTTCTATTTTCCTGACAGACTGAAAATGCTCTCTGCCTTTCTCAGAGCCTTAATGCATCACATTTCTGCAGCAGCAGCAGAGTTTCCCTGGGATGGGTCCCTTTGCTTGGCTGTGCAGCTCAGGTTGGAGATTGTTTTAGATTAATAGAGCCCGTCACTTCTACAGTAACAGCTGTTACTCACAAAATTGGACATTTTCCAGCTAAGCACTGCTCTGAACAGAAGAGTAAATAGAGACCATTTAGCAGAGGCAAGAAGTTCAGCAGTGCTGGAGGATCAGGACTGTCACAGGTGACAGGTGTCCTCTGAGTGGGGAGTAAGGTCAGGCAGCAGCAGAGTCCCCCCATCTGCTGCTTCTTCAGTGCTAATTGTCAGCCTTATGCTTTACACTGGTGATTGCCTCGGGTTAAATCAAGCCCTGACGCCTCTTGTCTGGAATAAGCCTGCGGAAAAGAGAAGAGAAATTTTTGCAAGATGTTTGCAAGCTGTTGATCCAAGCAGCCAGGCACTGGAGGAGCTCACCCAGGGAAAGGTGTAAACCGTCCCTAAAAGAGCTTTCAAAAGTAGGTTCAGTGAGGTGCTGTAAGGTGACAGCTCTGTCTGTTAGCATTTCCACGGAACAAGGAGACAGCTTCAATATCCCTCTGTTTCTTGTGAAACACTGAGCTGCTAAAAGTTGCTGAACTGCCCTGCTGAAAAACACAGATATATTGAAATGTTTAAAAAAAATCAATGGTCCAGCCATATTCTTCTCTGAGTAGATTATACTTAAATATCACATAAAACCATTAAATCATAGAATGGATTGGGTTGGAAGGGACCTTGAAGATCATCCATTTCCCACCCCCTGACATGGGCAGGGACACCTTCCACTAGACCAGGTTGTCCCCAAGCTCCACCCAACCTCGCCTTGAACATTTGCAGGGATGGGGAGTGTCAGGGCCTCACCACCCTCACAGTAAAGAATTTCTTCCTAATATCTGATCTGAACCTGCCCTCCTTCATCTCAAGGCCATTGTGCCCTGTCCTCTCACTACACGCCCTTGCCAAAAGTTGCTCTCCATCTTCTTGTGAGCCCTCTTTATGAACTCCCAATATCCCAAAATATCAGTGCATACTACAGAGCCCATCCCTGGCCAAGAGCTTGTCCCAAACTGGATTTTCACAACATCAGCTATTATCATGTTCTGTTCAGGGTTGCACATGAGAAGAAATATCTATGAGCTCCACTTTAAAAGGACACAGTACCCTCAAGCAATATTCAGGTCTGGGCTTTGTTTTTAAAAGTATTGAATGAAAGGCAGTGCCAGTGGGAAAGAGAATGTTCATGCATTTCTTTGAATTTTATTTCTCAGACAATGCAGGGCTAAAAAAAAGCTTCTTTTTTTTATTATTCTCACATCTACTATATACCCAGCTTCTGGTGAATCAGGTCCAGAAAATGCATAGAATTTTGTCAGCATAGTTCTTGGTATCTTTTCTATTGGGTAGTAAGGGGTGCCCAAAAAGTCCCTAAAATCAGATATTCATTTCAAAACGCTGACAGAATTTTCTCACGGGTTTGCACTGAGACAGACATCCCAGAAGGCTGCTGGTATCTGATCTTCAAGGCACTCCCTGGCAAACAAACCCCTTTCTGTTTCTCATGGGGGTTTGTTTGAGTGCCTCCCAGGAGAGGTCAGAACTGATGTGTGAAGGGTGCACCCACATCACACACCAGGGAGGTGAGCTGCTGTGCTTCCTCAGCTCCCTGCCTGCGAGTGCCAGAGCTCTGCTCTCTCACACAGCAGATTCCCTTCTGCTTTATTAGCTGAAACTCAGCCCTGTATGAAACACAAAGGAATGAACTCTCAGGGCTTTTTTTTCCTTCTCCTTTTTCAGTGCCTGTGCTCTCATGCCAGCTAATTTGGAGGGGAAAATGTGCTGCGAGCAAAGGGAGCAAAGCAAATTATTTTCCTTTCACTTCAGATCACTTCCAGTTTCTCAATTTAAACTGCATTCAGGTTGAGCATCTCAGTGCAACCTCACAGTCACAAACAGGAGAGCTCCCACCAACACTCCTGCTCTATCATCAGCACCCCCTCAATTAGGGACCAGCTCATCACTTGCTGAGAACATGTTGGTTTTCTTTTCTGTGACCAACCATGCTCTTTAGAGGTCTTTACATCGAGCTATAGGCACTGTCTTACACATAAATGTGTGGGTGGCAGTAAGAACTCCAGAGCCATAAGGGAAGCAACATAACAGACACTGCAGATGGAAATTCCTGTTATATCCACATCCCAGAAGGTCTCTGATGCACCACCCACACAGCTGTTTCCCAAGCCAACAGACCTTGGCTTCTGCTGCCAGGTAAAGGAAAACGAAGCAATATCAGTTTGGAAAAGGCCATGGCAGCATGATAGCTCTGCCACAGAGCAGAGGGAGAGAGAGCAAGGAGGAATCTGCCCTTCTTGGTGTCATTGTCCTCCTGGTGCTGAGCTGCAGTGGTGAGCGATGGCTCTGCACTGGTATCCACAGAGTTGCTCCTGTCTCACTGTGTGATGATAAGCAGCTCTGGGGAAGAGTGGGAAAAGGGAGCAGTGTGGGCAGGAAATGAGGGAGGAGGATTTGGAGAGAGGAAGAATGCTAATGTGCAGCTGGAGAGGGATGTGGTCATAATAAAACATTGGCAGAGAAAAAAAAAGAAAAAAACAACAAAAGCAGGAAAAAATCCAAAACTCTCCTGCTTTCATTATTTAACCAAA
The DNA here is from genome assembly GCA_013397815.1 of Aleadryas rufinucha. Lineage (NCBI taxonomy): Eukaryota > Metazoa > Chordata > Aves > Passeriformes > Aleadryas > Aleadryas rufinucha. Next base: position 91,231 of record VZTH01019481.1, on the reverse strand, counting down.
GAATCCTGAGGACACTGAAAGCAGTGTCCTTGTTAGGTCAGTGTCCAGCAGGACCCTTTAATAAAGCCCATCAGCAGCATTGTCATCTGCCCTGTTTCCACTGAATGTATCACCAGAAATTTAAACCATTTTAAAACTGCAGCCTCTGCAGGGAACTGCTGTCCGTGGGTCTCACTGATGGCTTGAGCACAGTGAGGACAGGGAACACTGAGCTTGCTCCATCCACAGGTACTTCCATGCCTTCTCCATCCTTTCTGCCCTCCATCCCTTCATTCCTCCGTCTCTCTACCCCTTTATCCTTCCTGGGGAAAGCCACGGGGACAAGGCTTGGCTGGGTGTGCCCTTCTGTTGTGACTTGTTGGAGGAACACATCCCCCCTCAGTCCCATCTGATACTTCTCCCTCTGCTGCATTTATTCTCTAATGGAGATAAGACAGAGAAAGAGAGTAAGAATGGATTTCAAACTCTCCCATGGAGCAAGTTTAAAGCAAACCCAAGGGGGTTCATCATGAAGCTGGGGTACTCTTCACCACAGGATGCTGTAGGTGCTGAGAAGTGATCGGTTTTCATGGGTGTGTTCATGCCAAGAGAGCCACCATTTTTACAAAATACAGGAATCACTCCAGCTCAGGAGACCCCTGAACACCAAGGGGTTGGGTGCCAGAAGAATAATTTAGGAAAATATTTTTACCTTGTTCTTATACCTGGTGTCACCCTGGGCACTGCCAGAATCAGGACATGAGGCCACACAGCCAATACAGCCTCTCTCATGTCCTGTCATCCCAGGACCTGTTCCAAGCTCCGTGGAAGCAGTATCTCCTCTTCCCTTCAGCACACAGAAGGCAGCTTTTGGTTTTTAAGTGTGATCAATACCATCCCAACCCCTGAACTTTAACATCAGTGTCATGCCAGTCCCTCAGACTCCGCTTCCCAAACTGACCCCGTATTTCCAACGCCATTTCAATCCCTCACAGTCTCCAGGGACTATGACACCAGCTCCACATTAATCCCAGTAATTCTATAGTCCTTCTGCCTCAGGCCCCCCACCAAGAACCTCAGATTCCCAAAGTCGGGCTTGGGAGATGGAAGGAAGGTGTAAAAGCAGGGAGAAGTGATTTGGGAAAGGAAGAGTAAGTTAAATAAATCCACAAAACCAGCAAGTTGTCCTCTTTTCTGCTGTGTTAAAATCTGCACTGGTTTTTTTGCTCCTAGCTTACACATTTTTTCCTAGTCACCAGTGCCAGCATACCCTCAGAAAAGATGCCTTTAAAGCTTTTTTTGCTTCATAAAATGCTATTTTCGTTGTGAGGTGTGATGAGTACCTAAGAAATCTCTTGTACCCTTGTCAAAGACAGAAATCTATCTAAGGAAGAGGTCTTTTCTTAGGAAACAGCACAAGCTCAGTCCAAAACATGTCCATGACACATAATTGCTTCCAATAACTTGGACTATCTTAGTCTTGGTAGTTGTTGGCCAAAGGCACCTTGTGTAAAGGGAAAATGTGCAATATTTACAGGTTGGCTTAGGGCATCTCATTTAACAGTTCACAAACTTCGGGTTTTGCTTGCCCACAGATTTACCCCCCACTTCCTCAGACAAACATGTCTGCAGGCAATACATGTGCTAAGATTGACCAAATGCCATTGACTCAATTCTCATGCCAGAAGGGAGGTGTAATATACACCCAGTACCCACTCAAGCACAGAAATTTCATCAGTCCCACCCTGGGGTTGCAGCATCTTCCTGCAGACTCGTAAGAAACTGTTTGCTCTGATGACAAACATCACCACAGCAGCGAATCTGACTTTTCATGCGGCATTGCCGGGCAAGGCTCCCTTTTTCATTTTGTAAAAGTGACTCTTTAATAGGTTTCTGCAATCCTGAAACTCCATCAGGGATGTGTGTGTGTGTGTTGGGAGAGAACAGGGAACAGGCAGCCACCCTGATTAATAGGATGATGATGAATTGTGTGCATGACCTGAGTCATTATTTGTGGTTTTTTCACCTTGAGCTGAGAGCTGCCGCAGCAGAGCAGACATTCAGTCAGGGCACTGGCAAGTCACAGGGCTCTGAGAGATGCACTCTCACATGCAGAAACAATGGTTACTTTTTATTTGAGTCACATTTCAGGGCTCTGTGCTGTTTTCCCTACAGCAGGAGAGGGAGGTGAGACCCTGCTGGCTGAGGTGAGATCACACACAGGTCCACGCTCAGAATATTTATTTAACAGGACAAGAGTGAGGAGAGACATGCAGATCAAGTATCATCCACAGAGGTTGCAGAGGTTGTCATCACAAGCTTGACAAGATGTTCAACAGCTTTCCTGGCGTGCTCTGACTACAGAGGCATCCCTGTTCTGCATCCAAGCCTTTGGCAACAGTGATCTGCACTGGAAAGGTACAAAGCACCCAGGCTTGGGCACTGATTTATCACTGACTGGACCACTTCCATCTTGGAGCACATTTCAAGCCTTTCAAGAAGATCTTTCCCAGTCAATATCTAAATATCATCTGAGGAGCAGCACAAGCCAAGGACTGCTCCCAAAGGGCAGAATGAATTGCCCTTTCCAAGTCAGGATGTCTAATCATACACATGCCAACCTGCCATGTCCTCCAGGCCAAAGAGTGGACTTTGCCCCTTATTTGTCCATAAAACATTGTCACAGAAACCAGACTCTAGGCACAGCTGAATTTATCTGGGGATGAATATTACAGCCCAGTGGTATATTTCTCCCTTTTGGAGAGAAAATTAAGACAAAAACACCCCCACAAGCAGATCTTCCTCCAAAGACCTACACCTAAGGATTTTTGTCCATTGCAGCAAACTGCAAAGAGACAGCTGCTCATCTGTGACCACCAAAAGCCACCCCTCCCCAAATCTGCCTTCCAGCTGGAATGAGGACCCTGACAGGAACTTGAGATGAGATAAAGAGGATGCTATTGTCCAGTCATCCCAGGTCTGTGGAGAAGAACGTGTCCATCACTGACACTGGAAGAGACACTGGAATGCTGACGGCTCAGACATTCAGGGGGAAGCTGCCGATGTGCAAAGCACCTGTCCAGGTGCAGAGAGTGAGCACAGCCCACCCCAGGCTACAGCTGGTGTTAAGTGAGATAAAGAAAGAGGCAAACCAACATCCAGCTGAAACTCCCTGCCTCAGGGGAGGTACCTGGGCCTTCTCACCTGAATCTGAGTGGACATAAATCCAATAGAAGGGGTATTCCTGGCATTTTCCCCTAACAGTTGATGGGTCTGGTCTGTGATCATCACTTTGACCAACAGATATTGAAATTGCAACAATCAAGCTTTATTCTGAGCCCTACAGGTGGTGAGCTCTTTCTACTTTTATCTTTTCCTTCTCTTTCTTATATGTTTTCTTAAGTGATATCTTTCTGCTTTTATATTGTCATTTTACTATAGACAACAACCAACATGGGTCCATACCCATTTTTCTGTGCAGACAAATTGCTCTACAGTAAACCCTGCATGTGTATATTTACAAACATTCAGCATTGTTTCACTCCAATCTGCCCCAAGAGATTTATTAACAAGAACCTGGGTTATCCTGGCCTTCTAGGACACTAGAAGATACACTTCTCAGATATCCAGTGTGTTTTCGATGCTCTTTGTGCTGCACCAGCAAGTAGAGTAAAAACAACTCAGGATAACAAATGTTCACAAGCTACATGCTGTGGATTTGGCTAGTTTGGTGAGATATCACTGCTTTCTAGAGAGAAAAAAATATCAGACTTTTTGGCTGTTTATATCTTCATTGACATTTTAATTTTCCAAATGACCCCCAGCCAGTGTGAACTCGTGGTTTCTACAAGGTTTTGAGTCCAGGAGGGAACACAGGGTTCAGTACACTGCCTCTGCTTCACTGCAGTGGCTGGAATTAAATTCTCAACTTCTTCAAATAGAAGGCTCTGGGATTTGCAAAGGATAACTGCTTCATCAAGAACAATTGCTTATATGAATTAATTAGAGCTTTAGGACATGGAATTCCAACATGCAAAAGAAAGAAATCCAGCCTGGGAAAGAGTTAATGGCTCTGACAAGGTCAGTCCTGGGCTCCAGCCTTTGCTGGAGGGCTGCAGTGCCTGAGGGCAGTACAAGAGGGATACCAAGGGAATGGGAATACTGACTTTATCAACAAAAAAAAAGCTTGTCTCTCGATTTTTTTATCAAGGCAGAGGTTTCTTTTGAACAGATCAATACATCCCTGCTCTGACCTTCTTGGATGTGTGAAGATGGGCTCTGCACCACTCCAGTAAATTTTATGAGACAAGATACATCATAAGTTACACGAAGCCTGGTGTGTCAGGCAGCTCTCTCCAGTCAAGCAACTTTCCAGCCAAGGAGCAGTTCACAGTAAAATCCATTGGAACTTGTCTCTTGAGTCAGATTTGTGAGTGTTTTGGCTTCTTTGCCTGCATTCAGACACATGCACCTGCCTGACACGATGCAAGAGCAGCTGTACTGACCCCACTTGAGTGGGATGACTCACACACTTGTTTCTGCAGGGCTGGGATTTGCATTAGTAGGAGTTTTAGATTTTTCTGTGGCCAAGTTCATCTAATAAATTAGACATTTCTGACCAGTGTTTAACTTCAGATCAAGTTTCCGAAAGAGATGCAAAAATGTGTATTCATAAAATAGTCTGGAGCTCTACAGGACATAAAGGGGAGCTTTAAAGATGTGAAATCAAGTCCACAAACAGGATTTCAGAAAGAGAAGTAAATAATGAATTCCTTTTCCCTCCACGAGTAAGCAAACAGATGGGAAATGATGTAGAGGCTTCAAAAGGAAAAATCATGAAGCTGTCCTTAGGAATAAGCTGCAAGATCCATTCAGATGGGTCTCACTTGTTCATCAAACAGAGGCAACCCAAAAAGCTGGGTGAAATCCTGCTCTGTTGGATGCAGCTTTGGGAATTCCCCCTTTCTCTTTCATCTGGGGTTTCTTGTTTTTCTCGCAGGAGACCAGGGTGACCTTTCCCCAGCTCCCTTCCACATCAGTGCTGCAGAGCTGAAAGTGAGCTAACACCAGCTGAGTTTGTCAAGCAGCATTCACCTCATTGCTGGGGACTCCTCTGAAGTTTGTCAGATGCTGTGAGTGACCATTGCTCTTCATGGCAAAAAATATCCACAAGCAGTGCCTGTGCTGGCATAAATTACTGCTTTGCAGCATCTGAGGACTTGCCTCTACTTTGGTCACTCAAAGGTGGCACTTCAACTCATTTCTGATGCACTGGATCATCCTGAGAGGTGTGAGCAGCCATCTCTCCCTTCCCTCTGTTCATAATTTAGAGGTGATCTTAGAGTGTTCAACAGGTCCACAGGCTGGGAAATCTCAGAGCAAAAAACTTTTTCCAAGCATCTCAGACTCTCTCAACTGAGAAAATTGAGGTTTTTACAGAACAAAAGTGTTTCAGCCCAGGCATACTAGTCTGAAATGCTGGTGAAAAAGGAATGCATGGCTCCTACGTGCTCCAGATCTTGCTCACGCAACTCAAGTTTCTGTTTTGATCAGGCACCAAACTCACAGCTGCCTTCTTGCTTGGTAACTTGGCTGGCTCAGAACTTGCTTGTGGAACCACGAATTTGACCTTCCAGGCACATTACCTGCACAGAAAACTCCTTCTCAACCCCCAGGCTCTTCTGAGAGCATCTAGTAGAAGGCAATTACTACATCTGGTAGTGTTCAAATCATTATCATGCACAACACTTTCACACATGCTGAGGGTTGAATCTTTTCCTTGGTCATGGTGGGATTTCTTGTGGTCTTCTTAATTTCTAATTCTAAAAATGCATTTCTACAAAGGGCACATCTCAAAGCATATTCTCAATAAAAAGCATCTCTTTAGGAACCTGTATTCATTCCATGCAGTGCTGGGCAGGGATAAGATTATCTCACACTTAAGAATGTCTTGGATACATTTAAGGCACAATAACTATTGATTCTCTTGCACAAACACAAGGGTAAATATGATTCACATTATTTCACTGCTTTGAAAATTCCAGGAAGGAAGAAAAATAAATAAATACAAACCAGCCAGCGTGTGTTTTGTCAGATGAAATCAGAAGGGAACAATGTGTGCTTTCTGAAAATATAAGAGAGTCTTAAATGCAATGAAAAGATTCATTTGTTTGGTTTTAAACAAGACGGAAGCAATAAAGGCACAGTTGTATCCACTGATAGTCGCTCTCTGGGCAGATGTGGTTGGTAGCTTTCTCCAGTTATGTACAGCATGTTGAAATGAAACTTAGGAAAGGTAAAACAGGCAGTTTAAGAGGAAAAGCACAAACAACTGAGTAGTCTGAGAGCAGGAGTGTCAGCAACTGTTGTCTTTCTGAGTGCCAGAAAGGCATCTGAAGGTCAGTGACACCAGGAGGGCAGCCCCACAAAGTGCAGTGTGGCAGTCGTGTGTGAGCACTGAATGGTTTGGGTTGGAAGGGACCCTAAAGATCATTGAATTCCAACTCCATGCCATGGGCAGGGACACCTTCTACTATCTCAGGTAGCTCAGAGTTCCATCCAACCTGGCCTTGAACACTTCCAGGGATGGGGCAGCCACAGCATCTCTGGGCAACCTGTGCCAGGGCCTCACCACCCTCACAGGAAAGAATTTCTTCCTAATAGCTAATCTAAATCTCTCCTCTTCCAGGTTAAAGCCATTTTCCCTTGTCCAGTCACTCCATGACCTAGTCAGAAATCTCTTTCCAGATTTCTTGTAGCCTCCCCAGGTACTGAAAGGCTGCAATTAGGTCACATATTTAGGACAAATGCAATAGCTGCAAGTTCTGGACTCAAAACAGAGGCTTCCTAACCCTGAGTTTATTTACAGAGCAACTTCCTGAGCTGGACCATGGTCTGGTGAGCTGGGGCAGCAGCTGTCTTGCAGGAGATACATTTATCTTCCTAGATGCACAATGAGTGATCAGTACCCACTTTCACTCTACTCCAGGTGTGAGAAAGATCTCACACACCTACAGCCACAGGGAGAGTGAAAAGCAAGGTCCTGAGGTACAGTCTCTGTGCCCAGGGTGTTCAGAGAGACCAAGCAATTGATCTGGTTGATGGGTACAGGATGTGCTCATGCCCAGTCATGGCCTCCTCTAGAAACTTTCTCCCTAGGGCAGCTGTGCCTGTACTCCCCATCACAGCCCCACCGTGCCCATTTAGGGCTGACAATCATGTTCTTTCCCAAAAATACACTGCATTGTTTCTCCCCTGTCTGGCAACCTCAGTGAAGCACTGAGGAAGCAGCCTGAATGGATGCATTTGCTCACCACATAAATTCCTGAAAGAAAAGGTTATGCAAATATTTCATTTCCACAGCAGCAGGCTTTGACCTCGGGGCAACCTCTGTGGCTGTGTTATCTCTGCTGAAGGCTTCCAACTATGCTCAGATCTGGCATGTGAGATTAATAGCCGTGTAAAGGGGTTAGGGTTTGTGCTGAAATGTTGTTGAAAGGCATCACAGTGATTCCTCTGACTCAAGAGAAAGGAGTCTTGCTATACAGCTCCAGTTTGGCCAGTGGGGATGATTCCATTCCAGCTCCTTCAGGATTAAAAGTTCAGGCTCTTTCTGCAGTTCTCTGACATACAGCTGCTCCAAGGCAGAATGTACCCAGTTATCAATACATAGATGTATAAGGGAAGCAACCATATTCATGTGGTCTGACCCCCTGAAAGGCTGAGAGAACTGGGATTGTTGAGTCTGAAAAAAACAAAGGCTCTGGGGAGACCTTAGAGCCCCTACCAGTATCTGAAGGAGTCTCACAAGGAATCTGGAGAGAGACTTTTTACAAGGGCACCTAGTGACAGGACAAGGGGGAATTGCTTTAAGCTGAAAGAGGGCAGGTTTAGATTGGATATAAGGAAGAAATTCTTCCCTTTGATGGTGGTGAGGCCCTGGAACAGATTGCCCAGAGATGCTGTGGATGCTGCAACCCTGGAAGTGTTCAAGGCCAGGCTGGATGGGGCTTTGAACAACCTGGTCTACTGGAAGGTGTCCCTGCACATGGCAGGGGGATTGGAACTCGATGATCCTGGGACGCTGGACACATCTCCTCTGCTGGCAATTTCTGCCACAAATTCATTGCTTGTGCTGGAACAAGAGCACTGCCATCACCTCTCATCTCTGGGCTTTTCCAGAGCTGTGCTGCTGTGATGTGGCTGCCAGAAATTGGTCTAAAAGGAGTAATGCCTTTTATAGCAGGTCAGTTCTAGACCCATATATTAAACTGTGTATGAAACACTTACAGGAACAAAAGTGATGAGAAAAACTTAGTACAATCAGAGATCAGTTATGTGGCTGAGGGCCAGCACACAGTGACAATTTTCTAGTATTAGGGACTTCCTCTGACAGAGGTGTGATCTTTACACTTAATGGCTTTTGATAGATTTCCCCCCCCACACACTTTTAATTTAGCCATGGCTGTTTCACTGCCTTCAGACTTCTGGCATTCTCACTCACCTGTGGCAATAAATTAAAAATATTCTCAAAAAAAAAAAAACAATGTGAAGAAATGAAAGAAAAATACTGTTTAATGTGCAAACATTGACATCTCTCTGTGTACCTCTATTCATGTGATTTACTGTAGACTTTTCTGTTCTTCTGCTGGACAAAGACTCACTTGTGTCTCCCACTGTGGATACATCCTTGTAGGTGGCTGTCCTTGGAGCCAGGCTCTCACAGACATTTGAGGACATTTAGCTTTCCTCTCCAGCTTTGGTTTATCTGTTTCCTATTCAGGTGACAGTCCTGCAATCCCTCTTCATTAAAACAGGCAATTGGAGAGGAAAGTGACTCTCTGCATGTGTTATCTCCGGCACTTGACCAGCTAAATAACAGCCTGTTGCCTCAGGAAAGGGCAACTCCTTCATCTCCCACAGCTCTGTACATCACCCAGTGTGAAGTGCATCTCCTGCTGGTCCTGGTGTTTGATGTGTCCTTCTATCTGCAGGTGTCTGTACAAGCACACTGGATACAAACAATTACATGGTGTATGAGTACTGCTCATTAAGACATGTCATCTTCGAGCTTAGCAAAGATTTCTGAACAACCTGGGACAAGAATAGGTCATGGTTGAGCTAAAAATGCTTTCTCCTGTGAAGCTGTATTTTTGTTGTCCTCGCTGTCCTGCCCCCTACCTCCCTCCTTTAAGAAATGTGCACACAGTTATCAGAATCATAACAAAATTCAAGTCAAAGAGCCTCAAGAAATCCTCCTGCCCAAACCCCTGGTCAAAAAAAGGCTTAGAGATTAGCTCTGATTCCTGGAGTCTTGTCCTACAAATCTGATTAATATCTCCAAGGATGGAAACTCTATAGACTTTTTGGGTAATCTGTTTCAGTATCTGGATTAGCACTGGTAGCAAGGAAATTTTGGCTACAGAAATTTATCCCAGTTTTCTCTAACCACTGGAATTCCATGTCTTGAAACAAATTTTGGATGGGCACCTGCCAGCCTGGACTTGATTAGCATTGTATCTTTGTGTCTCACTATCAACATCTCAAACTAGTCCTCCTGGGGTTTTGGCTCCAGGGGCTGTGGCTGCTTTCAGACTGATGGTCCATGGTCACTCCTTGTTCAGATCCAGTTTCAGAATATTTACTTTGGCTTCATGGACAACTTTCAGGAATTCATTTTCTTCTGCCTTTCTGCCCATTGATGCAGAAATTTTTCTTGATACCATAGAAAAGTCAATGGATCAAATGGATCAAACCAGCCATCTGAAGACCCTTCCCACAGTCTTTTCTATCTGAAATAACTGGGAAAAAGGGAAAAAGATTTGATACCTTCTTGCTTTTTAATTTTTTTTTAATCTTTCTTTATCAAGACTTGAAAAACATCCTGTTTTCAGGTTTCCAGATGGCCCCAGCTCTATGATCATTTATTGTGTGGACATGAGGAGGCTGGTTAGCAATAAACAAAGGTCCACAAATTTTCAAAGGAATTCAAACCACTTGTTGAAAAACTAATTAAGTATCATACAGATTAGATGCATGCTACAGTGATTGCAAATGCTTTGTGTCTCAAGTGCTATCTTAGCACAGACATCAACTTCATAATTTTAATTTCCTTACACTCACCCTCTCTTCAGTTCCGCCCGAGTGATTTATTTGGGCTTTTCAAGTGGTATAAATTAGCATAAATTGAAATGTCAATATCAAGCAAGAGAAAAAAAAAACAACAACAACCAAAAAAAAATCGCTGTTGGGAAAACTATGTGTCTTTTTTCAATTCCCTGAAGCATCCTTATTTTTAACTAAGGAAGCATATCCACTTCAAAATGCTCTGACCTCGAGTAGTTCTGTTTGTCTCATAAAGCAGAAGGGAGTGCAGGTCATGCCTCAGAAGGTTTACTGGTTTGTCATTCTCATTTTGCCATTCTCACAGTGCAGGAGTGGGTAAATCTCATGGTTTATAGGGTTAGGATGTATCACAACACATGGTGAGGAGACTTGTTGGGTGATGGGCTATGACCAACCCAGCAACCTCACAGCAGTGGCTGAGCAACTGCTTTGCAATACCAGTGTGACATCCTGACCTGTGCTTGAGACTTGATCAATCACAGGATCAACTAAGAATCAGCATCACCCCAATTTAGTAGCACTGTAATCTTATCATTCTCTCAAATTACCTGGAGGAGGTCATAGCCAGGGGTGTGTTTGTCTCTTCTCACAAGCAACAAATGACAGAACAAGAAGAAACAGCCTCATGCACCAGGGGAGGTTTAGATTGGATGTCAGGAAAAATTTCTTCACTGAGAGAGTGGTCATACATTAGAACAGGCTGCCCAGGGGAGTGGTGAAATCACCACCCCTGGAAGTGTTCAATAAACATGTAAAGGTGTTGTTTAGGGACATGGTTTAGTGGTGGACCTGGCAGTGTTGGTTTAATGGTTGGGCTTGATGATCTTAGAGGTCTTTCCCAACCTTTACAATTCTATGATTCTAAGTCTCATCCTAGAGTAAGGAAGGAGAAAATCTCTCTCTCAGTCTGAGGCTTATGCAGAAGAAATTCATGCAGTGTTAAAGAATTGACTGCAGCTTTCATTTCATACAGAGGATGTTCAGATGGTTTCACACTGGGCAGAAGCAGAACATAAGAAATTACCTGTCTTATGAGCAGCTCATTGCTCTGAGTGCAGACAAGGTTTTAGACACTGAAGAAACCCAAGAGAAAAAGCTGATCCCCAACACAGCAAACCTTCCAGCTGAGGTGACAGGGATTAGATGTACAGGTGATGGTGATGTGCTGGGTGACACTTTTTTACAGGAGGTTTTTTAAAAGCCAAGGATCAATGAGACAGTGCCATTTCTACTTCATCTTGTCCATTCCCTGCTCTTTAGGAAATCCTGCATTTATCATCTCCATCTGTGGCATGAAATCAAATCCAGGGGCAACCATTTGGGAAGTCATTAGCACATGGTTGAGAAGCAGAGGAACGATTTCTGTAACCACATCTACATGGGAAGGAGGATCTCTGCCTTCACTCTTCACCAAATACCAAAGCATGGCTTGGCCAGAAGTGCTGGAAGAGAGCCAAATGTCACAATGCACAGTGACAGCTGTATTAATGAACTGTGTGACTGGAAGCAGCCAGGAAACAAATGAAGTGCCTGGAATCAGTCAATTCAAATCAGCTGCAGCACTTTGTACCTGGCTCTTGCAGCCTGGATGCTGTAGCCACTGAATTTTCACACAACTTAAGAGTCTCACTCTGACCTCCTCATCTTCCTGCCCAGTGTTCATTCTGCCCACTCCCTGTGGTCACGGACCATAAACTCATACACCCCTGCACACAGGGGCTGCAAGCACTAACCTTCGATCCCATGCAGCCCAGCTTTTCCCTCCTGCTGTTATTCCATGCCAAAGGGAGGAGCAGATTTCCAGAGGTAGCAGGAGTCAAACATTTCAGAGCCGGGAGCTCCATTATTTCGATGCTACAGGTACATTATTGCTCCTCGAGGCTCATTACTTCCCTCGCCTTCAAAGAAATTGGAGACCTTGAAGGGATCAATAAGTACATTATTACTCTTGTTCAATTACCTTCCTGCTTGGTTCTGAGCCATCTGAGGGGAGCTGTTCATTGGCTTCAGCTTTCAGGAGCTGATTGCAGCAGAGCCAGGCAGCTCAGCTCCGAGTGGTGCCAGTCACCCCCTCCTGGCACAAGGTACTCTGCCTGCAGGGGTAATCAGAACACATCATTATCTTAAAGGCAGCAATGAATATATTAGAGATGAGGCACAGAGATGGTAAAACTGCTGAATGTTCTTTTTGACAACCTACGAGCTCTCCAGTTGCTCAGCTGCGGAACTGCAGCAGCGTTTAAGGCAAGGGAGACTTCATTGCTTATTAGTTTCTCTTTCCAGCTCTTTTTAGAAAGAGAAGGATTCCCATTTCCTGAGGCAACCTGTTAAACATCTCTGTGTCTGTGCCCTATTTTTATGACATAACAAAAATCTGGAGCCAGCTGTGTTGGTTTATGTGCCTGCACAAGTAAAACTTCTCAAAATAGGAAACCCATTCATTTTTCAAACTTACTGCACAATGGGGAAAGCCACCTCCCTGAACTACTTTTCTGCATGTTGGTTACAATAAACCCAAAGAGCACGTTCTCATCTCAGTTAAATTGGCATCAACCTTCTCATTTTCCATCGTTGCCCAGTTAACTTCCAGTTTCCAGGTGCAATACTGATACCTTTTGCACTTGAGGCAAATGCTGTGACAAGACTTGGTTTCATTTCTACTTTGGAAAAAGAACTTTTCTGATGACCTGCAACCCTTTGCCGTGCCAGAAGCTTTCATTATAAGAATTTTCTTAATTGTACAAAGATCTGGATATTAATTTCTATCTGAAAGTCAACAAAGTTTGAAATAGAAATGAGATGCTTATTTTAACAGAGGATAAGCAATTATTGGAGCTGATTATGATGGGATGAAGGAAAAATCTCCACTGTTTGACCTCCTTAATCAAAGTTGGATATTCTTCTAAAAAGAGTTGGGATAAATCATTAAGCAGCAATCTGAATGAGATTATAAAATCATGTGGAATATCCACATTTCTCCACACTCCAAGCCTTTGAATCTGTTTATTATTTTGGTGGATCTAATATTCAAAGCATTAATCCATCACGCCATCCAAGCTTATCAAAGAAGTGAACTCTTACAATCTTTAGCTTAAAACGAAATTTGTTTTAGAGTATCAGTGCCAATCAGAAGGCTTTTTACAAGACTTCTACAGACAGGTGTGTGTTTTTCATTTAAGGAGAAATTCAGAAGTCAGCAGGATATAGCCAAGCTGCAGCACAGAAAGGGATAAATGCTGCCAGTGTAACATTATCCCCTCCATTCTTCTGTCAGTCTTTTCCCATTCTGGATTTTCTCACTGTCAAAAGACCAGATGCTTCATTGCAGCATCTCAGGGAGAAATGGCCCAAGAATCTGTTTGCTGGGTAGACAAAGGGGGAAGTCCTTCTTCAAGCAAAGAAAGCTTTAGAGGGATTTTTCTAAAGCATCCATACAAATTGGGGTAAAACTGCTGTTGACATTCAAGGAATTACTTTCTCTTTCTCTTCCTGTTCAGATACATTTACCCAAGACATGATCTTCGGGGAAATGAAATCAATCTTCACCTGCTAGAATCATACAGGGCTTTACAGCCCAGGCACTCCAGGACCTGAGGCAATGTAAACTTCCTTGATCTTTCCTGCTTTCTTTCTGAGAATGTTTTAGATCCCTAGGCTGTTTTTTTGTTTTGTTTTGGTTTGGGTTTTTTAAGAAGTATTGAATTTGTGAGAAGATAATGGGAAATATTTGGAAGTGGAAGGATCTAGCCTGAGTACTCTCACCCCATTTCAGACCCAGCTTTCCATTCCATGGCTGGACCAGCTGCTGGACACAGTGATTTTATGGATCACTGCTGACCTGGGTTAAGCAGAGGTCAAAGAAGGCCAAATCAATGCCACGGGAGAATTAAATTTTCCAAAAGTGGACCAGTTGCAGTTCAGAGTGAAACCTCAATGTTTCTTCCTCAGAGCAGGATGGAAACCTGGTTTTCTGGCTGACACATTGCCCAGCCATTGGCACTGGAGAGAACAAGAGGCTTTGAGATACTGGCAGGGAGATTCCATCCAGGGTGCTGCTGGCACAGCGCTGGCAGGCAAACTCCAAGCAGAGCAGGCTTGTGAGCAGTTTGCTGAGGGGAAGGAAAAAAACACACTAAAACCTTCCTCAGGATGTTGCAAATGACACAGATCAGCAATTTGGGTAGCAGGTGTGTTTTTCTCAGCATTTTCCCCACCACTTCTCCTTACAAGTTCAATATTTCCTGCTGTATTTCTTGGTTCCCAGAGACTCATTGCTGCCTGTCAGGCAGAGGGATGTTTCAAGCTGTATCCTGCCCTGCTGCAGGAAAAAAAACCTGATGCTGCTTTTGGCTAACCTAAATTTCCTTTGAGGAGTGAATTCCCAGGTGTTCAGTTTAGTAACGATGCGATTTTCTGGATGATCTTATGTTTTACAAATAGCAAAAATTATCTTTTAACGGAGAATGAATAAGGAGAAAGCTGCTCTTGACTGCCTGAGAATTGCAGCCCTTAGCTAACAGTTAAAATTTAGAGATGCTGCTTTGAAGGAATGACTTGGAACAGGGCCTATCTTCCCTCTGCAAAGCAAAGACCCATTGCAGCATAGGAGCAACACTCAATAAATGTGCTAATTAATCAACTTTCCTTAGGAAGATATCAGAGAGAATAGTTCCCAGACAATTCAGCTGGACAAATGTTTCTGAGTCACAGGAATCAGACGTGATTGAGTGGATTAAAGAAGCAAAGGGGCACCACAAAGCATGGTTCCTGCAGATTTACCCTTCCCATTCCAAAACACTGCTCTAAAACACTGCTCTAGGGCAGATTTGCTTGATGGGGAGAGATTTAGGGTAGCACTTTCCCACAGCACATCCCCATTTCACTCTAAAGTAGCTCCAGTTCTTAGCAGCAATAAAAAGTAAATTACATTTATTAAATCCCTTGATCCCACCTTTAAGGACTGCCAGTAACAGCATTTTCATAAAAGGAAATGTCTCTCTCAGGCTCCACATCTTTCCATTTCTGATGGAATTTAAAGTGGGGAATAATTTCTTCAGAAAAGATTTCTGCCAATGCCCGACATCCATGTTAGGCATGGTTAATGTTTAATAAAATGTTGAACACACCATGCTGTATTTCAGATTCTTCAAAGACTAGGTGCTAGATGAATATCATATGAGTGAGATTTCAGCTTCATGGAACAGTTTGGGTTGGGAGGCAACTTGGAGATCATCTCTTTCCATGGACACCTTCCACTACCCAACTTGCTCAGGGCCTAATCACCAATTTGGCCTAATTACCAACTCTTCATTGCCATTGCTCCACAGACACCGAGCTTACAAATAACTTTGTGTTTTGGGGAGATTTTTAGATGGATTCCCATCCATTTAGGCGGATTCCCATGATATTGGAGCAGATAGAGTTCCTCTTGGAAGCAGGAGAGGTCAAGAGGCCACACACACAACACAAACCCTGCACGTTGGCTTCACAGGACTTCTTGGACATCGTTTTATAACCTTGAAAGGTCTCCAGAACACCTGTAGGGGCCTAGATCAGAGTTCCTGGTGTCCTACCCCAGGGTGTGGCAAGCACAGGGGAGTCACAGGGGGGTGTAAGGACAGATTATTAGAGAAAATAGCTCTTCTCTGATACACCCTCCCATCATCTGGTTTGGTGACTTCACCAACTTTAGGAACTTCCCTACCTGAGGATAGGACCCAAGGCATTTTTGACATGCCCCATATGTTTAATAACAGAAAATCCAAGGGATCCATGTTCTTGCTGGATGAGTGCTGCTAGCACAGCAATCCTATGGGAAGCAGTGGATAAAAGTGGAAGTATGGGGCACAGGGAAGCTGTTTTGTTCCTCCCTGTTCTCTGCTCTGGGCAAAGACATCATCAGTTCCTGAGTTTATCATTCCATGACAACCAGATCTACTTTATGAATAGTCAGAAAATAAGCCCAAGTCAGACCATGGGGTTTTTTCTTGAGCAGATGAAATCAAGTGGATCCTCATCTCTTGAAAATGGGAAGGGCACTCTCAGTGACCACCCCACTGCAGCTCCTCTTCTCCAGGTAGAGAGGGAGAACTTTGTGATTGCATTATCACAGTGATACATCCACCTCCCAGTGAGGCAGCTTCCAGGTGTTGTGCTCAATCTCCAGCTCATTTGGGTTGATAACATCCCACCTTCCCACTGAAAAAAACCACATCTGATGAGACCAACTCCTACCAGTGATTTCTGTTCATTCCTGGTACCACAAATGCTCATTCTGCTTTTAGACTCCCATCATCATCTCTAAAGTTCTTAGAAAAATTAAATGGGCCTCCTCAGCAAGCTCATTTTTCTACTGCAGGGCTGCAACTGCTGTGGTTAACAAAGATGTGAGGGCTGGGAGTTTGCCAGGATGATGGACGGTTATTGGACTCGATAATTCCCTGAAAATAGTTGTATGATGCAATTCAAGTCTAGCAAGGGCAGTGCATTTACCAACAGGGAAGGTAGCAGACTTAGGCTCCAAATTTATCTGGGAAAAATTCTGTTGTCACAGATAAATAAATTCAGGTTATCGAAAAGAAAAGGAGAAGGAAGAACAACAGTCCTTTGTCCTCCATGTGTTGCCACAACACTGTAATGATGAGGGAAGGTGTTGTTAACAACACATACAAAAGCAGAAAAAACTGCATCCAGTTCTTAAATCTTACCTATTTTTAAATTAAATTACTCACTAGAATATGATCACCTCCAAATAAAGAGAAGTATTACCTTTTTGGACACTTACACATACATTTAAATAAGAATATGCATACAAAGCCTTGCAGAGAAGGATGGAAGGATATGATCCAGCTGTGGGAATTTTTGTTTGCTTACTTGTGAAAAGACTTCAAAATCTTTTTCAGGTCTCTTCCAAAATAGCTTGGGCTGTAAGGCAGAGTCCATGTTTACACAGTGTGGCACTGATTTAGCTGTGACTCCAGGAGAAGAGTCCTGCAGGGGCTGGAGGGTTGTAGCTGCCTCAGATTTACAGAAGGAAAAGCCTTTGGATCATTTATCTCTGAAGATGAAGTGCCTTGTATTCATTGTACACAAGGGAATAGCAAGAGTATTATTATATAACTATGGCCCTAACCTGATTAATATTTGACTGAGAAAGAAAAAGAGGAAGAATAAAGCTTTTAGAAGTTCAAGAGTATTAGATAAAACCTTAGACTTAACAGTCTTCCTCTTTTCATTTCCCTGCTTTAATCTTCAGGTATAAAGAGACTAGTTTGAAATAATTTAGGATGTTTTTATGGGAAGATCACAGAATTGTTGAGTTCAGAACAGAAAACACCTACTCCAACCCTCTTATCAAAACAGGGTCAGCCAGAATAGTTTGCTTGGCTGAGTTTTGAACATCTTCAAGGAGGGAAACACACAACATCTCTGGGCAAACTGCTGTACTGTTTGTCCACCCTCAAAACAAAATTTAAAAAAAAAGGGGAAAAAAATATAATTTTTCATGTTTAAATGAAATCACAGAATCATAGAATGGGTTGGGTTGGAAGGGGCCTTAAAGATCATCTCATTCCAACCCCCTGCCATGGGCAGGGACACCTTCCACTATCCCAGGTTGCTCCAAGCCCTGTCCAACCTGGCCTTGGACACTTCCAGGGATCCAGGGGCAGCCACAGCTTCTCTGGAAAATCTGTGCCAGGGCCTCACCACTCTCACAGGGAAGAATTTCTTTCTAAAATCCAATCTAAACCTTCCCTCCATCTTTAGGCCCTTCCCCCTTGTCCTATCACTAAATACCTTTGTGAACATCTCAGTTGGGAAGGGACCTACCAGGATCAAGTCCTATGGTTAACCCAAGCTTGCAGAGGCTGTGGTCAGCATGGAAAAGGTGGAAAAGAGGAGACTGAAGGTCAAATAGGGCAGGCACCCTGCAGAGTGTCCCCAGTAACAGTGAAATAGCTGACAGGATTCAGGCAAGGACCGGGCATTGAAAGTGCTGGTGAAGCACTGCTGGTGCCTCTATGACAGCAAGATAAACTAAAAAGAAAAAAAAGTGTAAAGAAATAGGGCTTACACATTAAGGAATTACTCCAGGAGGAATGGCAGCAGACATGAGCTCGCTATTGCCTTCACAGTGAAAACCTTGTTTGCCCTGGATGTCTGCTTTTCTCACAGAGCCAGACGTGTTTTTACCTCTTGACCTGCCTGTCCTGCCTTCAGCACTGAGAGAAAACAGCCCACACTCAATAAACATCCAGCATCCCCTCTGGAAAACACAGAGGTAAATTCCCAAAACAGTGTGGTGGAACAATAAATTATCAAAATACAGGTATCATTTCCAGGACTCTCAGATTAAATGATTTCATAGCATTCAGGTGGCTGAATGTTTCATTCCACCCCCTCCTTTTTTTTTTTTTTTTTTTAAATAAATATCCATTTTTGTATAAATATCAAATATTCTTTTAGACTGCCAGATTATCTCCAGGTAGTTCACATCATCATTCTCCATGGTTTTTCTCATTAGCAACTTAACTCTCAGACTGATGTTTGTTCCTGCCAAACTTCCTTCTCTTCCAGCTGAGAAAAGAAGCCTCTGCCATTTAGCTATGGAGGATTCCTTTTCCTTTTGAACATCTCCATGACTTTTTTTTTCCACCACAAGTTCAATATTTCCAAAAGAATTTGAAACAATCTGAAGTGCAATATATGAAACAAGGTGGGCAAGGCACAAGGTCTCTTGGTGAGAATCTAAGATGAAGTCCTTGTGCCAGAGGGGTTTTTCACAGAATCTGTTGCTGATGAAGATTCCTGGCTCTGGTGACGGCAGATGCCATGGATTTGGGAAAAGCTGTGTTTGACAGAGTTGAAAACAGGTTCTTCGAGGAAAATAGGTTCTCCAGGCATTGCTACCTGAGTTTTAACATCAAAAAGCATTTTATAACATTCCTCTGTGCAGTAACTTTGGAGTAATTTCTTCTGAGAAATAACGAGAGATAGCCCTGGGTTTGTGTCCATTTTCTTGAAGACAAATTAAGGGGAAAATGGAGCAAGTTTCTGGTCACCTCTTTCCTGACCACTTTCCTAATTGTAGGGCCATCATCTGGTCTTTAATAATCGCAAACAGTTTTGCAGAGGTGACCTGGTAGAAAAGCATCCGGCCTCATTCCTATGGTTTTAATTAACAGAGCTACGAGACCCTGAGATTGTTTATTCCTGTTCTTTAGATGAGTGAAAACATTGACTGGCACAACAATATTTGTCTTCTTTTGAGTCCCTGGTTCAAAATGATAGCAAAATACATCAAAACACAATGTGAGGGTACGAGATATCCATTACTGCAATTACACATGGCAGCCACATTAATTAGTCATCTCAGCATAGATGGTGGAGAGGTGAGATTATAAATTTAAACAGCTGGGGTCACAACAGTAACAAAGTCAGAATATAAGCCAAAAAGACTTGTGGGAAAGAGATAATATTTTAACTATCTCTATTTTGGAAACGTTCATCAATTGTGAAATGCCATAGGAGTTAAGAAAACATTTTATCTACTAAAACTGATTGAGTGTTGTTTCTCTGTAGAGAGGAAATTCTTGCCTGTTTCTATTTTTTGTTTCTTCAGAAAAATTTTGTCTCCAGAGACTTTACCAGGATTCAAGCCCTCTTGAACCACTGCTATTAGCCATAAGCTTGAATATTTTGCTTTGTTTGTTAAGGAATAAACTTGTTATTTTGTCCCCGTAGTTAAATTAACTTTGCTTTCTGCATGGTTCCCCAAGCCCAGAAGAAAACAAAATATCAGCACTCATTTATTAGAGAAAAATCATCAGAACTGAACCTGGATTTTGCTGGGTTTTTAGCAAGAGATTTTCTTGCTGTTGCAAAAATAAAAGGAAGACAACTAATTTACCTACACCCTGCATTTTGGATTCCAGAAACCTCAGTTATGAACAGTTCAAGAACATTTGCCTTCATCATGGATCGAGGATGAACAACCTAACCTGCCACAGTTTGATTCCCTTTTCCTGTAAGAATCCATCACTCCTTCACAGCTCAAAAGTTTTGAATTTTTTAAACTGTGATTTTGGAAGATGTGAATGACTTGGTTTTGTTTTCTGGGTACACACCAAAAACATGGCTGTTGAGAACTTATCAAAGGAAAGAGGAGGAATAGGGTCTGTGGAAATTTTATCCTACTCTGCCTTCCAAGCCCCTGCTTTTCTTATAGAATCACAAAATCATTAAGGTTCAAAAGCCCTCAGAGATCATTGAGTCCAAGTGTTAACCCAGCACCACCAGGTCCACCACTAAACCATGGCCTCAAGTGACACATCCTGTAGTGGTTCCACCACCTCCCTGGGCATTCTGCTCAATTGACTGACCACCCTTTCACTGAAAAAAAATTTTCCTAATATCCAATCTAAACTTTCTCTGGTACAATTTGAGGCCATTTCCTCTCATCCTGTCACCTGGGAGAAGAATCTGACCCCCATCTGGCTGCCCCTCCTGCCAGGGGATTGTAGAGATCAATAATGTCCCCCCTGAGCCTCCTTTTCTCCAGGCTGAGCCCCCTCAGCTCCCTCAGCCACTCCTCATCAGACGGGCTCCAGACCCTTCCCCAGCTCTGCTGCCCTTTTCTGGACACACAAAGGCGTCCCCTCTCCTTCACCACACCAAAAAAGGGTGTTTGTCCCCACACACCCCCCGTGACATTGCCACACAGCTGCTGCCTCTTTTGCTGTGGAGAAAAGGGTATCTGCTACAGCTGAGAGAGGGCTCAGATCTTGGGCAGTTTCTCAGGATAAATCCAAATCCTTTGCTGCTGTGGTGACGTAGCAGGTCCATCTCCCCAGAGCTTTCCATCCCAAACCTCCATCCTGCTGCACAATGCAAGATCTTGCTCCTCTTCTCCCACAGCAGGAGCAGCTCAGCTCCTGATCCTGATCAGTTCTGTCTCTTGCTAAGAAGCCTTTGAGACTTTTTTAATGCCATGAATGGCATAGAAAGGACTTTGAGACACCATCAAAACTAATAAACAGCTGCCCAGAGTCGTGAAGGACTACAGAGGGGATGTGATTGTGAGTCCTGCCACGTTTCCCAACACTGGAAACAAAGGAGTTTGGTGGGCAAGGCACCTGGAAGGGCTCAGTAAACCAGTCAGTGCAGCCAGAGCGAATTCCTCGAGCTGGAGACAGGTCTGCAGCCTTCAGCAGCAGAATGGGGTTTGCCAGAGGGAGGATGGATCTGTGCAGCCTCGACACACGCAGAGCCCATTTCCAACAGCCACTCACCTCTATCTGCCTCCTGCATCTCTGGGGCTCTGCTTGCCTCCAGCTTTAAACCTGAGATTTATGTAACCTAAAGAGGGCAGAAAAACAGCCAAGAATCAGCCATTTCAGTTTGAACATTTTTGCTGTTGGGGGAGCAGGGGGGTACAGGGGAATTGGCTGGTGGTGATGTTGTTATTTTGGTCAAGATAAAAAACGTTCCAAATATGAACGCAGAAAATAATTAATTATGAAGTAACCCCTCCTACTTCTTGCTCCTTGCAGATGCTGGAAGACTATTTCTCTCTAAATGGAAGGACAGCTGCAGAGAGATCAATTCTTGCAGGAAATGCAGTTCTGATGAATATCAGTTGCTGAATTTCCCCTCCGTCCTCCCTGAAACATTTTGCCTGTTCATTTGGTGGCTTTTTGGAGCAGCAGGGCTGGTTTGTGCTCGCCACAAAGTGAACTGGCTTTTAACATGGATTTATCCTACTTTCATTTTACAAGAGGCTCAGTTCTCCTTTCCAGATCAAGCCCCCGTGTCACATAAAATCCAGACATGCTGGGACATGGAGAACAGAAAACCATCAGGGAAAACTATCAGTAACCACCAGAACCACAGCAGCCTGCATTTGTCTGGTTTTCCTAGGAAAATGAACTCACATTTCCTAGAGCAAAAAAACATAATAGTAAAACAACCCAGAAGTTGCACAGGGAGGAGACACTGGTGTCCAGAATTCCCCTGCCTCCAAAGGGCTTTATTTTAGGTAGCCTCAACACCATGTGGGAAGACAGAAAGGGATGAGAGAAAGGAATGGAATAAAGGATTTGATATGGAAGCTCCCAGGACACAAACCTTGTCCCAAAATTCATTGTGTAAATCGAACCTCTCAGTGTGTGCAGGGTCACCACTTGAGCTGAACAAATGGGATGTGAGGGTAGGTTTGATTTTGTTTTCTGGATTTTAATTTTTTCTTTAAGTATTTTGTGCTGCACACACAAAGCATGCAGAGATTCTGACTGTGCCACAGGCTGGACTTGCAAGAATTTAACTGATGGGACAGAAATTTCGAACAGTTCAGGCTGGTTTAGGCTCATTTGGCTGCAGCTGGAGGAGAATGCACACAAGTAGTTCTCAATAATTTTGTGTCAGGGTTAAAAAAACTGCATTGAACACTTTTTTTGTTGTATTAACAATTTTTCTATTGCTATTCCACAAAAGTAAGAAGACTCCTGCAATTCCATCTTCGAGATATCCACAAGGATGACATCCCAGAAACTGAATCCTGAGACAATATTTAACCATTTCAGTGGGAATTTCATATGAATAACACATCCCAATGAAGAGCTTGATTTTGAGTTGCTTTCACTAGTAAGATGGGGCAGACAGGTAATCCTAAGGTAATATCCTTGAAACCCTCTACAAAACATCAAACTCTCGTTAGACAGCTGATCACCTTGGCCTCAAAGAGCCAAAATCCAACTGTCTTTTTTGGCCAGTTTTATTCATAATCATAGCTAATTATAATTTTTCCCCCTTCTATAAATTCAGAGCCATAAAAAACCCTCTTGCTCTCCCTTAGTTCCTCTTCTTGGTGTAGATGAAGGCTACTTTGCAAAACACTCCGTGCCTGTGTATTTACACGTAGCTTAACATAATGAGCCACTAATCTTATTTGAGGCCTCTGAGCAGTATTGAAATATAGATTGTTACTAATAACCACAGCATTTCCATGTTACTGGTGCTGAAATGGCAATCCTGCCCTCTCTGCTTGCCCATGGAGCAGAAGAGGATGTTTGCTGAATTTCCAATGAGCACGTCAGGAAAACACCACCAACCACAGCAGAAACTCCCTGCTTTACTGAACAACAGTGTTCCTTCTTTGAGCGAATTCTTGTGATGGAGATTCCTAAACTAAAAAAAAAAAAACTTGTCCAAGTCTGTTGGCCACAAAGATGCCACTCTTCAGGCATGCCAGCTTTACAGTAAAAGTTGGAAGCATTTGTTACACAACAATTTTCCACCTGTAAACAACATTTCATGGAAACGCAGACATTGTGTTGAAATATTTTGATTTTGGTGAAATATCTGACGGGAAATTTGGATTGTTTTGACTTCTTCATTTCACTCTGGTGTTGAAATGTTTTGTTATAGTAAAGCAGAGAGGGTTTGTTTTGACTTTCTTACTCTGTTTTATTTCACCCTAATTTTATATTACGATCCTTCCAATACTGTCTTTATGTATTTGCCTGTTACAGTAACAGTTCCTTTGGCCATCTGAAAATATGCTGAGATGAAAGAAAATGAGTATATTTCATCTTTTCTCTGAGTAGTATTGATTACTTCACAACATAATGTTTGTACAATCACTGATGTTTTGGAAGGTTTTTTTCTTTTCTCATTTCACTAAAGTTCCATTTTGCTGCAAAAGCAATTTTCAAAATGGCACCTTTTCCCACAGATGGGGACATTTATTTACCATCAAAACTAATGTGCTAACTAACAGTGTCGAATCACATTCAGCTGCCAGGACTATTAATTTCCCACTGCCTGGCCATGGCTGTCCTTTTTCCTCCTGATTTACAGGCCTTCTTTTTACAAGCTTGCCCTCACATTGGAATAAGTTATTTGGCCTCCTGGCTGTGGAAATAAGGTGCTATTTCAGGTACAATGGTCTACTGGGAGGTGTCCTTGCCCATGGAAGGATTTCGGAAGTAGATGCTCTTTTAGTTCCCTTCCAACCCAAACTACTCTATGATTCTGTAATTCTCTACAATGTCCACAAAAGGGCAGTTTTTGACTCCTGATTCAAGGCAGTGGAAAACCATGGCAGCAATCAGGTTAAGTTTCACATTAATCCTTGTGAGGGTGTGCAGAAAATCTAGGAATACCTCCAGAGAGTGGAGCACCTTGGCTCTGAACAGCATCCTTGAGAGGTTAATGGATGGTGGCAGAGTATCTCCACCAGCCTTACCCCCAGAGTGTCATCTCATGCCAGCTTTTGACACAAACAAATCCCAGGAATTAGAGCTAGGGGAGATCTGTGCAGTCAGTGAGGTGGGAGTAGGATCTTTGCTGAAGATTCATCTCCACCTGGAAGTCTAATAACTAAAATACGAAATTCAAAGCCAGGTCTGTGTTAACACTCTGTCCCTTTCCACATCTCCACACAGCCCTAGGAACCCCTTGTTAATCCCTGCCACTGTCCCAATGCAATAAATCCCTTTCCTATTCTTTGTAGCCCAGCTGGTGCTTCCTAATGCCCCGGGATGTGACTTCAGGATGCCCTGGTATCCGTTTGATCTTTCCTGTGCTTTCAGATTTGTAACCATTTCCCCCCACTTACCTCTCAATACTCTCCATACTCACCATGCATGAAAACTGATGTTTTATTCAGGGACAGTTGTCTCTGGCCATACTTGTGCCAAATTAAATACCAGCAGCATAACAATGCTGTTGCATCACTTCAGCTTTAATTCTCTGACAATGTTTTTACTGCTCCAGATTTTGACTCACATATTCGTATTTCTCGATGCTTTCCTTGTTCTCACTTCTATTTCCACCTTTGTACTGCTGTTATCTATTATTACCAGGTTGCCACAGTAACTGCATTCCTCAACACTCCTTATTTGTTCCACACCAATTGTTATATGGACTGTGTTTGTTCCTGTCGTTGCCAAGATCTCGATCCTTTTTGTTGTTGTTGTTGAAATTTCACCCTTATCCACCGTTTGGAAGCTTTTGGCTGCACATCATGGGGCAAGAAAGAAGAGAGGTAACTCCTCCTTCAAGGCCCCACATTCACATTTCTCACTGAAAATATTGCTGTTCTCAGAGGCAGTTGGCTCTTATACATCATTCTCTGCAGGTCATCAAGTTTTCCATCTCTCTGACCATCCAAGGAACAAGAATTCTCCCAGTTCAGCCTGGTGTTCTCTGCAGGGCTGCTCTGAGTGTGAGCTGCAGCAAACTGCCCACCCCAGCACCCCTGTCCGGGCTGCAGAAACATCCCCATGGGCAGCACTGGAAAACCCCAAATCCCACTCCACACCAGCGCAGCCTTCCTAAAACTGTGAAATGAACTCCTGCACGCTCAGCGAGGGGATCTCCTTCCCTCTCTCTCTCAATCTCTATGTTTTGCTGCCCTCTCCTGCTCAGCCAGGAAACCTCTCAAACCTCCCAAACCCGGGACTGCGGAGCCCACCTGGAAATTTTAGATTCCCTCATACACATGGCAAGTCTTGCCAGAGCGGAGCATTCCTGATGAGAGCAAAGTGGCAGAGGCAGCAAGGAGGTACAGGGTAACAGGGGAGACCAGGATTAAAACTTCCAGAGTATCTGTTCTGGGGGGAAAAAAATTAAAAAACAACAGCTGTGAGGCAATTGCTCCACAAAAGAAGCAGGAATCAAATGCTTCTACAGCTTGACCCAAGCACTAAAGGGGGCATTATCCCCTTCCTGCTGAACTCTCAGGAGCTCAGGGTGTGATGGAGGGAGGAGGACAGAGAAGTCATAGCAGCACTGCAGACACTGCTGTAGTGGAGTCTCTGAGCTCACACTTTGGAGATCCCAACTGGCCCCTCAATGTTCTCCACTCCCTCAGCAACAGCAGCAGCAGCAAAGGTCGGTGACTGTGACCACCTAACACAGCAAAGGCCAGTGCTGCCACCCCCTTCACGCAAACCCTGCCCCTGGGAAGCACCTCCAATGCCAATGTTCCAGTCTCAGCAATGTTATTGGCGACAAAAATTCTCCATTTCAGGCATCAGTTGGGGAGATTTCATGGTGCTTTTACTGATTCATTGATTACTGACCTTGCTGTGCTGCAGAACAAAAACCTTCTTGGGGCTGAAACAGAAGCCCAGCACTAAGGGCATGAACTGCTGCACTGCCATCCAAGCACTAGGAATGGAGCTGCTTTCTCCCACTAAAATCAGAGGTAAGAGCAGATTTGGGCTTATTTTAATGGGTTCACTCACTTTATTCCTGAAGGGAAGGCAAATTATTTCCTCTAACTCACTCCTGGTGATGGGGTGCCAGGACATCCCACGGTAATGCAGCCACCAAGCCATAAATCACTGAATCACAGAACAGTTTGGGTTAGAAGGCACCTTTAAAGGTCACCAAGTCCAAGCCTCCTGCCATGATCAGGGACACCTTCAACCAGATCAAGTCGCTCAGAGCCCTCTCCAACCTAAACCTGAAAGTTTCCAGGGATGGGGCAGCCACCACCCCTCTTCTCTTCCTTCACTGCTCTCCACTGACAGTTGTACACATTATTGAACCCTTGGCTTGCTTCAGACATCAAACTGTTTTCCCCACCTGAAAAGAGATTGGCAAAAAATTTATGCATTGCAACATGTGTTTTACACTCAAAACTTCCTTGTATTCTTCATGACTCGTTTTCTCTATGAAGCCATGGTAAAAATGCCAAGAAAGGTAAAAGAGACAGCAAAAGATAGAATTTAATTACAAAAAGAATTTAATTACAAGAAGGCTGGAGAGGGACTTTTTACTACCCTTTCCTGTAGTTACAGGACAAAGGGTAATGGCCTTAAGCTCGAGGAAGGTGGGTTTAGATTGGATATTAGGAAGAAATTCTTCCCTGTGAGGGTGGTGAGGCCCTGGCACAGGTTGCCCAGAGAAGCTGTGGATGCCCCATCCCTGGAAGTGTTCAAGACCATGTTGGATGGAACTTGGAGCAACCTGGGATAGTGGAAGGTGTCCCTGCCCATGGCAGGAGGGTTGGAACAAGATGATATTGAAAGTTCCTTCCAACCTAAACAATTCCAGGATTCTCTGGATATAATTCCCAGCTGACACAGCCACTGGTCCTCGTTCCACACAAGCAGAGAGGAGAGACTAAGGCCAGAGTGGTGCTACAGATGCTGCACAAACACAGACATGGGCATAATAAATGAGACAACAAAAAAAAGTCACAGAGAAGAAAAGCTGAAAGAAGGTGACCTTGACAAGTCAACCAATGCAATATTTATTGGCTTTTGAAAGAAGGGTTTATTGAGCAAGAAAGAATGACACCAGCCAATAGAGGATGGAAACAAACACCTGATAAGAGTGCCTTAAAACTCCATCCAAGCATAAGTGGAGGAATATAAAGCAGGAAGAGGGATATATCCAAGACAGGGCTGGTGGAGAGGTTACTCACACGCTCAGTGCTCAGAGAAGTGCTGCAGGTGACCTGGAGCACTCGGTATCGTGGAATGGATATTGCACAGCCCATCACCAAATTACCCCAAATCTTTACTAAGAATGCAGTCCCTTGTGATGATGTCATTGATATATGGACTTTCTAGTGCTAAGTAACTCCCTGGGGAAAAAAAAAAAGAAAAAACCCAAAAACAAAACAAAACAAAACAAACAAACAAACAAAAAAAAACAACAACAACAAAAAAACCAAAAACCACAAAACCAAAAAACCATCCAAAACCCATAAAACCTGGCATCAGGCAGAAAGTGCATAAGTGCCTGAGAAAACTGGAAAAAACTCCACCAGCTTTGTTTTAAATTCAGATACTAACATTTACACTGAAATGTCGAGCCATAAGAGAATGGAATCAACTGAGCCTGTAAATGGAAAATAGGCCACATTATTAGACAGCACTTTTAAAATTAGTTTTGATGTTCACTTAATTATATCCCCTTGGCTGAGTCAGGAAAACAGAACGTTGCCTTATTATTACCATTTCACATCGTTATGAAGGTCCTTGATTAGGTTCAGTAGATGATCTCAATGGGATCTGTCAAACAATGGAATAATCTTCATTTCAGTGAAAAAGCTCTCTCTCCCAAAGGCACATTTTTTGATAAATGGCTCTTTCATGTAGACACAAGCCTAGCAAGGCATTGAGTCATGTGATCGAAATATAATGGCTTACATGATTAACACAAAGTTAACATGGGAAAGGTATAATATACTTAAGAAAAATCTCTTTATTCCCGAGAAGGAAAAGAAAGATGGGGTAGAAGAGTAATATTTACTGCCAGCTCCACAGCAAGTACATCCACACACAGTATAATTATTCAAATTCTGCTGCCCTTCGGTAAGGTGGAGGTCCAGGGAACTTAGGACAATAGATCACTTGGAGTTGCCTAAAACTGTAACTCTATTGGAAGAAAATTCCTTTATAAGTTTATCAAAATTATGAGCAATTTCTTCCAACTCAGTTAGAACTTGAGTGTAAAATCAATCAAATCAGTGTAAGCAGAAAGGTGCATTTGTCAAAGCAGTATTACCAGCAAGGAAGCACATTACAGCACAAGTGCAGGAAACTGCACTTTCTTTGCTCAGAAAAGCTATAATTTGGCAAAGAACTTCAGCATGTGCCTAAATTATGAAGTACATTACATATGATGGAAATCAAGCAGTGGGGTTGTTATTCCCCAGAATGTTGTAACTTAATTTCCTCCATTTGTCAATTAACAGCACATGGGAAAAACAGTTCTTGAATCCAAGAATAAATATATCCAGAGAAGTAGGAGTACAAGTGTGATCATACAAGACTTCTGGCTGTGATGTCCAGACCTCACAGAGCTTGTACAACCACATCCATTTCTGATTCACCTGCAATTGAACACGCTACAGATCTGCCAATAGACCAGAGTGCCTCAGGCCTTTTGAAAACCCATTCTGCAGGAGAAACGTGAAAATCCTGACTTCTCTTATTTATGATTTAAAGCAGAATCTCCAGAGCTTTGTCAAGGCTGAGATGTGAAATGTGTGCGCTTCAGGGCACGTTTGGCCACCTCCAGCTAACAGAGGTCAGGAGGAACAACACTTCCCCCCTGGCATGTTGTCCCATGGCACCAGGACCACCTGTAGCATCTCAAGGTGTGTGCTATGGGCTACTACCAAAGACAATTACCTGGCCCTTCTGTAATTCCTCTGTCTCTGCCCACCAGGGATATCTCCATGAGGATCTCAAAGGCAAGCAGCAACAGGACGAGAGGACACGGCCTCAAGCTGTGCCAGGGGGGCTTCGGGTTGCACATCAGGAAGAATTTCTTCACTGAAAGGGTGGTTAAGCATTGGAAAGGGTTACTCAGGGTGGTGGTGGAGTCACCATCCCTGAAGGTGCTCAAGAAATGACTGGACATGGCACTCAGTGCTGTGGTTTAGCTGACAAGGTGGTGATGGGACAAAGATTGGACTCTATGATCTTGGAGGTCTTTACCAACCTAAGTGATTCTGTGATTCTGTGTTAGCTTTCAGGTTAAACCTGAAGGGTGGCAGGAAATGTAACTGTGCACTGGGAACTAGAACTTGAAATGTGGGGAAGACAACATAATGGGGAGGATAATCAAAGAGAAGGGAAGAAAGGAGATTTGCTGTGTATAGTGTTGCCCTTTATCTTCCTAAGTCTGTCCTGGAGCAGCCTTATGACCATGAAGATGGCTAAGCAGAGACCTTTGGACTCAGGTCTCACTGGTTATGTCCCTACCATCATATAACTTAGCGTCCCTGTCACATCCAGGGTCCTAATTCCTGATTATCCTGGGACATGTAAACATCAGTTCAATCCCAGGCTATTTTGCAATAAACCAGTCAGTTTTCTCCAAAACAACCCCCAGTTTCTCACGGGTAGTTTTTTACTATAAAACTCTTGCTCAGTGAGCAATACATGAGATTTCACCAGGTTTGGCTCTCCTTGCCTTACAATGTGTTCCAACAGGGTCACCCCTGGCTTTGCATCTCCAAGGCACCAGAGCCCAGTCAAGTGTAAAAGCAAAAGGTCTGTTCTGGAGGAGACAATTCTTGATCACCATGGGGGGAGTGGTGGGCATAACCAATGAGGGGAATAGCAAAAGGGATGAAAGAATGGCAGTAAATGGCTGAGGAAACTCAGAAGATAATGGGATGTAAACCCCAGACCTTCTAATTTCTCCATGTACAGCATCCCACTGTAAAACACCCAGTTCCCAGTTAAAACTCAGCACTGCAGCCCCTTTCCCCAGGGTGCTGACCTCCTATCTCACCTGCAGAAATTATGGCCAAACACAACAAAGCTGAACTCCTCAGGGCCAATATTTCTCGTGGAATGGTTACAGCTATGGTATGCTCCAGTCTGTCCCAGTAGAGCTGTGTGGAGCTTTGACAGAGGAAATCTGGGCCCAGTCCTCGAGAGTTCGTGAACCTTTCAGTAAAATTGGCCCCCAGTCCAAAAAATCCTGGGCTCACATCCAAGAAAAACTCCAGCTCCAAGAACATCCTGCCTTACCACAGCTCTTCTACATCCATCCACCCAGATCATGCCAAGAAATGCTTGATGCTCTTTTCATCTTTATTGCATTTAAAGAAGTGGTGAGGGATCTTGGTAGCAGGAAAACAAGTGAGAACAGAGGGGCCAGGTGTCTGCTAAAACCAGCTTGAAGGATTCTTTCCTCTCTCTAGTAGCTGGTTTAACAACTGGGTATTAGTTCACATGAAATTACAGCTGCATTCCTACAGAATTATACACTCCATCCACATCTGTTCTTGCACTGAATATCGAGGAAGAGGCAAGGAAGATTTTAGGCTTTTCCTCCCATTCTGCAAGCAGAAGGGTATTTGGCTTTCCATATTTGTCAGCCTACTCTGGGAAAATGACTTTCAAACACATGGCATGAACCCAGGGAGCCGCAAATAGAAAAAGGGATTTGATGGTGTGTGCCCTGGCAGACAATAGCTTTGCAGAGGCATTGTTAGGACAGGCATGGCCAGCTCGCAGCTGCCAGGCTTCAGCTGGTTCCCACACAGTCCAGAAAAGGCTCTCGTGTACATCCCTGGCCCTGCAACAGTGCTGAGCTGCCAGGACCTCACAGGGTACCTGACCCCTCGGACGCTGTAGGAGGTCAGCAGAGGATGGACAACCCAAACTCTCCAGGTGGCTGCTGGGACTCTCTTTGGTAGCCCAGACAACTGATGTTGGCCCAAGCCCCTGATGTCATCAAATCATAGAATATCCTGAGTTGGAAGAGACCCACAAGAATCATCGAGTCCAACTCCTGGCCCTGCACAGGACAACCCCAACAATCCCACCGTGAGCCCAAGGGTGTTTTCCAAACGCTCTTTGAACTCTGGCAGCCTGGAGGCTGTGTCCTGTCTTGCCTGTGGACTACCCTTGGAGCACTTCCAACTCCCCAGATATGTGTGAAATATCCACATTTTTCAACTCTCAGCAGTACAGAGAGCCTGACACGCTGCAGGGAGGTTTCTACCCTGGAATGACAGTGTGCTCCCAGTGTCTGGAGTCTCCTTCCAGCTCCTTCTTTCAGGAATAGGTGAGGCACACCCAGGGGACTGAGACACCTATCTTGCCACAGCAAAGGGCAGAGTGCTCTGTGCCAGGGTGTGAACTTCTTTCGACCCCAGGACACACAGCAAATAGCTCAGGGGTTCACAAAGCACTGGTACATGAAAGAAACCATGAAGTGGATTTTTTCAGGTTTAGTCAGACAGGGTTAGACAAGCAGGCTGCTGTCATCTGCACTGCATTCCTGCCTACTGCACGCTCAGTGAGCAGTGAAACTCTGCCCCTGATAGATGTACTAAGTGGGTAGGACAACAGTGGAACAGCTTAGCACAACATCACTCTATAGCCTGTACCACCGACATTGATTTTCCTTTCAATCAAGAAAAAGCAGGGGAAAACTGCTTCTGCCACTGCCACCTCCAGGAATTTCCAATCGTCCATGCAGAGAAGCCTGTTATCATCACTTTGCAGATCATAAAGGAAGCAAAAAATCCTGCTGTTGATTTGACAAGCAGTGTCAGCCCTCTGAGGAGCAGGTTCAGGTCTTCCTGACACCTCCCATTCCCTCTACGGCTCTGAGAATGTTGCTTGATCTCTCTGTGTCCTTCAGATCTGCCTTTATAACACGAAGCTAATGCTGCTGACCCAGAAGGCTGTTGTAAGGAGAAAGGTCTTCACTTATCTCTGGTACCACACAGAAAGAACCGAGAGAGAGCCTAAGAAGAGGAGAAGGGGGTTATGTTCTGCTCTGCTGCTTAATTGAATAAGCTGCTATTTGCAAGTAATTAGGGGAAAACACTCGAGTGTCTGTGAGTGGGGTGAAAGAGGAGAATTCCTCTAATTTACATCTCATTGCCACTGAGATAAATATGCTTTTCTCGTTCTTATCAAAATGATTAACGAGGCCTTCCTTAATAGCCATGCCTTTTAACTACTGTTATCACCTAATAATTAAACTAATGGGTAGCTAAAGCCTGGAAGTTTCACCTGCTTGTTTCATGAAAAAAATTTTCTCCTTCCAGCCTCCCATCCAGTCCCAGTTACAAACTCCAGTTCTGCTGCAGATTGACCCAATAATGGAACTGGGAGAGGTTTAAGCCTGTTTGTGAAGTGCATCACTCCATCCACGACAGCATGATCCAGCCAAGTCTACATCAGTGCTTGTCAGACTGACTGCAGCCCAGACAAAGCAGACACATCATGATTCCAGAAATCCAAGCTCAGGAACCTCCCCACATGCTGCACTTTTCCCTCACATCCTCCTCAGCCCATGTCATTTGTATCCCAGCATTCATGTAAGTGATGCAAACAGTGTTTGAGGTTGGACACATGTACTGGGTCAGCCACGTGAACAGACATTTGGTGACTGCACATGGATTTGGATGAGGATCTATCAACTCCAGGCTGGAATAAAAGAAAATTCAGACCCTCCCTAGGCTGACATCCCAGGCAGAAGTCAGATTTAGGATATCCACATGTTGGTGTCAGCTGTGTGATAGTGTTTGATCTCCCATTAAAATCAAGGCAGACCACGGGCAGCACTCAGATGCTTAGAACAGAGATCTCCAGTGTCCCCCTGCCACTCCCAGGCAGTTTGGTTATCATGGGCCATGTGAAATCTCCCTAGAAGTCCAGAAAATCAAGTCCTTTTCATGGTGAGCAGTGGCAGCTGGAGAAAGATTCAGTCTAACACAGATGCCTTTGAGCTACTGACCTGGGAAGAGGTTGGTCACTCATAAGTTCTGGGCTGTTTCTGTCTTGCCCATGGAGATTTTTGGATGCTGCCAGGCATGTCAGATAGCACTGGGCATCTTCATTTGGCAAAGGAATCCCACCTTTGTCTTGTAATTTGTACTAGCAAAAAAAACCAACATAAAATGCTTCCAAAAAGAAATCATACCCAGTGTCAATGTAAATGATTTCATGAGGCATAATGGTGGTAAAAAACCCCATCCTTTTGGGTCAGTTTTTCTTTCTTTTCTCTAAGCAAAATTTCTTCCTGACATTTTAAGCTTGCAAGAGTGCATTAAATATCAGCACAGCACTTAACTAATTTTACATTTATATTGCCTCTCACTTGTGTTTGCTGCATGGGATGCTCACTCTGCTCCTTGCTAATAAGCAATCCAGAGAAGCAGAACCACATTAATGATCAGGAAAAAAAACAAAAGCTAGTCAATAATAACCTCAGCGGTAATTTCATGATGAGAAATTCACTCACTTCTTTATTTGTGCCTGGGAGCTCTCGTTGTTCTTATTATGAATCCTTAGGCATGAAAAGTGCATGTGATTTCTAATTTAAATAGAATTTGTATAACCCTCCGAAAATGAATCTTCATGAAATGATAAAGCAGGGCTCTAATATTGTGTTTTGAAGGGTGCCACATGTTCTGAATAATATTGTCGGTGCATAATTGAACAGGCAGCACTGGCTTTAATGGGACACAAATGGGAGCCCTTCGAGGTGCCCCACAGGCTCGATGTAGCTCCATGCTAACATGGAGTGGACAGAGGATCTGTGCTCCTGGAGAAGGAGCACATTTCACTAGCCTGGGTTGCTCAGTGCCCCATCCAAACTGGATTTGAGCACTGCCAGGGATGCCTGTGTTGGAAGGGACCTACAAGGACCAAGTTCAACTCAGCATTCTGTGGAATGTGCTGTAGTGAGATGATGCCTCATCCTGAATATCTGAAAAAGAGTGACACCTATAAACCTAGAAACTACTGACAGACATGAGACTCTCCCAGGAATAAATGGAGTTTGCTCAACTGTTTCAAGTTATCTGAAGACATTTCTTGCTCTGACATGGCACACCAAGCCCTGCTACAGAGCTTGTGTAGACACCAGTGTTGGCATCCTTTGCACACCACAAAGCAATGTGGCATCCCTCTCACTTAGCAGAGAACCAATAAGGCACCAGAGCCCTGCTCAAAGGATTTCCAGACCCTTAGATATGGCATAAAATATGAACTAACTTGATCACTTGACAAGGTTAAAGCAGGAAATTATTTAGTTATTTGAAGATAGACTTGAATCGCTGTGCTAGAGTTAGAGGAAACGGTGATGTCAGATTTTATTTCAGTTTTTCAGAATAAAGACCTTGCTTAATTGTTGCAGTACCTCAGCTTCTGTCTCTTCTCCTCTCCTAAGTGAGATGGAACCATG
The DNA here is from genome assembly GCA_013397815.1 of Aleadryas rufinucha. Taxonomy (NCBI): domain Eukaryota; kingdom Metazoa; phylum Chordata; class Aves; order Passeriformes; genus Aleadryas; species Aleadryas rufinucha. The sequence continues at coordinate 56,440 of VZTH01019481.1, read as the reverse complement.
GATTCTCTGTTTTACACACTAAAACAATTTGAGTGTCAAATACAAGTTTAGAAAGTGTCTTTCATGTCCCTCCTTTTACATCCATCCCCTGCCCTGCAGTGACAAGGAAGAGGGACAAAGGTTTCAAGATCATTTAAAATATCATTTCCCAGCCTCGTTCACCTCCTCATGGTCATTTCCTTCCTATTTCCTACCCTCAGTGCTGTGTTTTCACCTGACTTAGCACCTGTCTGGCCCCACCTCCCTGTGTCTGTGACAGCTGCCTAAAACACATTTGTAAAACTCCTGAATGCTAAAAGAACTATTAAGCATCATTCTGCTCACTCCTACAAGGAGGACAAGGACACAGGGACTTGGGCCATTGCTGTGACAGGGAATTCCTGTGTCTGGGGAAGTAGAGCCTCTGTGAAGGCCAAATAAATCCTAAGGTGCATGAAGAAGTAAGCAGGACTAAGAAGTGGTTGTAACTTCTGTGCTGTGATCTCATGCACAGTTTGGGGCCAGCTGTGCTGAAAAATATTTAAAAGCCTAAATTAAACACTGCTCACATTGTTAAAGACCTATGGAAAGATACTTTGGGGAAGTTTTTGAGGAACTGATCACACAGAGGATGAGGCTGATTTGGCTCTTACAGTGCAAACTGAAGATATTGTTTCACAAAGCACAGGAAGAAATGGCAATAAGCTGGTTTGTCAGTCAATATGCCATTTCCTCTTCAACCCTGCCTCCAGCATTTCAGCAGAATCACTATCCAAGGAACCTGTGTACCTTCATTTAAAAATTAAAACCAATCTTCCACTATATTTTCACCAGCAAAAAAACATGATAAAGCCACAATTCTTCTGATCCTGGGCAGCATTCAGAGCTCTGATATGACAGAAATAACTGCAGAGCAAGTGATGGAGAGTCAGGATCCTCCAGGGGAAGGGTTTGGGAACTACCTCTGGGATTCAGAAGGGTGAGCAGGTCTCCAGCACATGGCTGAAGTAATTGCTCCCACTTCCTTGCTTCACAGAGCAGTTCAGGATACCCAGCATGGCCTCCCAGCACAGTGGGGGAGAAGTCAGAGCATAAAAACCATATTTCTCTTTTATCTCAGAAAAGAAGAACACGTGATTTGCACAGTCAGCATCAAATAGGCATCACTGACATGAAAACCAGGTCATTGCCAGGTTATGCTGGAAGTTAAGGTGAACTTGAGGGAATGCTGGATGATGGACATGAAAAAAAAAAAAAAAAAAAAAAAACAAAAACAAAAACCAAGAAAAAAAAAAAAAAAAAAAAAAAAAAAAAAAAAAAAACAAAAAAAAAAAAAAAAAAAAAAAAAAAAAAAAAAAAAAAAAAAAAAAAAAAAAAAAAAAAAAAAAAAAAAAAAAAAAAACACCAACTTGAAATCAAAGGTTTGGTATTGTTGAATTTCTCTGTCCTGGGAAAAAACAGTTCCTGGCAGGAAGAAGTTTTTCCAATGTACTGGCATGTGAATTAACCCCTCCCTCTGGAAATCATTTTGTCTTATAACATAAGTGAAAAATTATCAGTTCCAAGGCTGGAGTGATGCCAAAATCCACTTTAATGACAGGTAAAAAATTACCAGGAAGAAAAAAAAATCTTATCTCTATCATATACAGAGGGAAATGGTAGCAAGGAAATGGACTGCTGGGAGCTCAGAGGGGCAGGAGCTGGAGCTCAGGGGTTTGTGGCTGGCAGCTTTTCTGCCTGCCTGTGCATCTCTCATGGGCCAGACACTTTGGGTATAAACTACATTTCCCATGAAAAGAAGAAAAGCAGTTAAGAATCTTTCATCAAAAAGCTCGAGGAGGGGACAGAGCCCAGAGATCTGAGCCAAAAAAGCCAAAAAAGTCATCTATAAAAGTGAAATCCTCAGAAATGACCCCACAATTCTAGCACTCATCCACATGAATCTGCTGAAATGTGGCAATTTTTGTTATGGAGAGAGAAGAGGGAGAAGGGAAATTCCTGACTGTGAGTGGCTCACTGATGCCAAGCAGTGGGGTGGGATCACCCACCAGCCCCCCTGAGCTGACTCCCCACTGCTCCACACGGGGAGGACAGCCCAGACCTCCAAGACCTGAGGTCCAGCTCCCAGAGTTGGATATCTCCATCCTGCCAGCCTGATGCTGAGATTTGCCCAAGCTCTGTTGACTGCAAGAGCAGGAAAACAACCTAGGAAGGGATGGAGATGCCTGAATTATCAAAAAAGCCAAACCTCACACTTTGAGGGGTTGATCTGGGTGTCTCCCACTCTATCTCCAAACAAGAGATGCCAAACACCTTCCCTTACAGGACCAAAACAATAATCACATTGACTAAACATTTGTATGCTTTTTATTGGATCATAGATCAGCTTTTGGGTCTGGAAATCTATATCAAAGGTAGTTTCTGCTTTCATTGCAAAGGCTTATTTGGCAAATAAAGTTAATTTGGCTAATTAAAGGGTGAAAAGGAGAGCACTCCCCCTCTTACTGGGCAATAAACTGGGGGTAGTGAGTCAATAAAACAGAAAAATAGCTATAATGGGGGAAAGAGATGGTATTTTTTCAGCTTCCCACCTTCATCTCAGAAAAAGGCAGGGCCCTGCACTGCTGGGTAACCAGAACTCATGCAAGGATGATGGACGGCTACACACTTCCCACACTTCTTCTCTTGAACATGTCCCACAAGCCTCACAATCACAGAGAAACTTCAACAAGCATCCCCTGTATGCTACTCATCAAACTAAACATCAAACCCTGCAACTTCTGTGCCTTTCTCCATCCCTTGAATATTCTCAGTGATAACAACCAACATCTGTCAAAGGAGCAGAAGGAGGCTGTGCCTGCTGGGTCAGCAGTGAAACCTGCTGGAAAACAGGTGAAAATGGAGATCCAACCAGCAGGCACTGACCCACCCACACGGTGCTGTGAAACTGGAGGGGGAAAGGTCTTCTTGGGGAAGGCGAAGGCTGTGCAGGACCACCCTGAGAAGTGCCCAGCAAAGGATGTCCCCTAAACACATCTGCCCATGCTCTGTGGGGTAAGAGCTCACACCCCCAGGCATCAGCAGCTCTCCCTGCACGGAGCAGGCTCCCAGGGGAGGATGTGGATCCCGGGCACGGCGCGGGTGAGGCTCTGCCCTTGGCTCCAGGTCCTTGGGCTCGGCCGCAGACGGCAGCGAGGGTGGGCAGAGCAGTTTCACACGACCTTCCTCCCTGAACCAAAACTGCTGACGTCCACCCAGCCCGATCCCGGGCACGGAGCCAGGGCCTGCCTGTGAAAGTCTGTCCCCCTTCCAAAACACATCTGCTGGAATTGCTGAATCCCTGAACCTGCTCCAGGACCAACCCCGGGCTGTGGTTTCACCTACGTGTGAACACAGTCTCGGTTTGCCCGATGCACAATTCTCCAGCAAGAACCTGAAAACCCCCACTACACCTCTGAAATAGGGCTGTGGAGACAAAAAATCACCTTGCAGACTCACTAGGGCAATCCATAAATAAGACTTAAAATTAAGTAGTGACATCCTCATTTTACAGCCCAAACCCTGACTGTCCTACACAGTCAGAGTTTTCTCTTTTTTTGTCTCCTGTTAGTCTTATTTTCCATCTAAAATAAATAAGAAAATTATTTCTTTGAGAGTTGTCCTTATCTCTAACAAGATACCTGGATTTCCATATCAAGGGACTGGTTCTTATTTCTAGTAGATAACAAAAAAAAAAAAAAAAAAAGCCCCAGGGTATTCTGATTTACATGCAGCAGCTTGTGAGAAACCTATTGATAAAAACTAAGAAAAATTAAAGAAAGAATTGGACAGACAGATTGTGTCTGAGGATTATCTCTACACCCAAATGTATGTGTAAAAAATAAACAAAAGTGGTAAAAGCCATTCCATCTGAACAGAGATAGAGACAGGCTTCTTTTGCAGTAAGAAAAGCCATTACTGTAGTTATTATTTACAGAACCAGAGAAGTTTGTGTTGGAAAGGACCTTAAAGGTCAACTCATTCCAATCCCCCTATCGTGGGCAGGGACACCTTCCCCTAGACCAACTTGCTGTCTCTGGAGAAAAATAAACAATACTGAATTTCAGAATAACTTTGCAAAATAACATTTCAAACAGTGTTTTAGCCTCTCTCTGCTAATGGGCTGGAAGGAAATGAGTTTAAAGGAACATGATAAGCTGATAACTGCCTTATGCCAATTCATTCTTCCCTCCAGCACAGGTCCTTTAAATGAGACCTCTGTGCATTGGAGGGGGGTCAGAAGCAGCTTCCATCCCTTGGCTGAGAGGCCAAACCAAACCCTCTTCTCAGTGAGCAGTTTAGTCCCAGATCTTCTCCCTTATGGAGCTGCAAGTATCTTCTGCAAGATTAAAACAATTTCTAGGCGAGATTTTCTGAGATAAATTAATTTTCTTGGACCACAATTTGTCCTTGGGAAGATCTGTCTACTCTGGGGGCTTTCTAGTGGAGAGGGCAGGGGTAAAGACATCCCAGGGCAGAAGGTCCGAACAACAGCACTCAAATGGCTAAATTATTTCTTGAAAGTCATAGAATCACAGAATGGTTTGAATTTGAAGGGACCTTCAAACACCATCCAGTTCCAACTCCCCAGCCATGGGTAGAGACACCTTCTACTAGACCAAGTTGCTCAAAGCCCTGTCCAACCTGGTCTAGAACACTTCCAGACACAGGACATCCACAGCTTCTCTGGAAAACCTGTGCCAGGGCCTCATGACCCTCACAGGAAAGAATTTCTTCCTAACATCTAATCTAAATCTCTCCTCTTTCAGTTTAAAACCATTCCCCCTTGTCCTATCACTAACTGCCCACGTAAATACATTTGTCTGCATAGACAACGACAGCTTGGAAACTTTGCAACCTCTGTGCACGTGCAAGAAAAGAAACCATTTAAGGCAGAAATGTGATATTTTCACATGCAGCTCAGCCCTGGGAGAAGGAAAAGATTCAGACCACAGGTCTTTGCAGGTGCTCATCCACTGCAGAGCATCCCAGCAGCAGCTCCTTCCAACCCCCCTGGTCTGAACTCACCTGCTCAGCAGATGAACGGTGACTGTCCCCATCAGGACCATGCTCATAAAAGGTGGGAGCAGCAAGGAGCAAAGGTCTTGGAAATCTGGGAAGGCACAGAGGGAGAAGTGTCCAGGGAGGACTGCTGGCACTCCAGAGAGGTACAGTGGTGGTGTTGACTGAGGATGAAGGCAGACAGGAGCTGTCACATCACAGCCACCAGCTGTGGCCTCTTCCCAGCCGAGCCCCGGACAGGCGGATACCAAAGCTCTTGGGACAAAGTGGGAAAATTACCTCAACTCCAGCAAGAAGCTGGAATGGGTGAGGGAAGGAGCAAAACAGACAGGATGTTTTCAAGGCCGGAGAAGCACCATCTCTCGAGGAGCCAGGGGTGTGCCTGCTCTCCAGTGGGGATGGCTCTGCATCTTCCTTCTCTTCCCTGGGTTTTACCAGCACAAACAAGACCCTCCAAACCCCTCATGATGTAAACTCAGAGGATTCAGGACTAAGGTCATGATTTTGGGGCATGAAGATGTTCAGGTCTGAAAAGAGATGGGTCATTTACAAGGAAAATGAAACAACCATCTCCCTGCTCGGCCTTGTTTTTTCTCAGGGAGGCAGATGTTTGAGCCCAGGATTCTGGCAGACATTTGTGCACCAGACACATGAAAACGATAGAAAGGAGAGAGCAGACAGACAGACATTTACACTGAATCTCAAATATAAAATTTGCCTGAGGGGGGCGTAGCACATACAAGAATTTCAGCAAAATGCCGTAGGCTGTTAATTAACTGAAAAACTCCTTTTATAGAAAATCATTCATACTTTTGGAAATAAGAAGCAACGCTATTTTAGGCTGCCTGTTCATAAACAAACCCATATCAGTGGAAAATGTTCAGATTTATACAAACCCTAGGATTTACATGTTTTATTAATGATCAGCAATGTCATAATTATCAACCTATGCACCAAGAAAGAAATGAACTGATGGAAGCTAAAACCTGTGCTTGTTTGTGCTGACTGCTCCCACTGTGGTGACTGGCATTCCAGTCAGCCCCAGACACTGAAAAATCCTGAGTCAGGCCTTAAAACCCCCATGCCCCACTTGAAAACCACAAGGGAATTTGACATTTATGAATAATGATAACAAAAACAGCAGCAGCAACAACCTTGGTGTTTTACCCTTGGCTTTCTGCTGTATTTCCAGCTTCTATTTCTCAACTAGAATTTACTTTTGATCACGAAGTCTGAGAATATAATAGGTCAGAGGGTCCTAGGAGTTGGATGTATCAGAAAAAACCTCATATATGGCAAAACTAACAATAAAATTACACAACAGCATTGTGCTTGGCATCTCTACAAAGCAGGAATATTTCTATTTCCTGCACTTACCTAGACAAATTTACCAGACATCTTTTCTCTCCAGCATCTAAGGGACTTTATGGGGCAGTAGAAACTGAATGAATAAACCCAGATAAGAAGCAATAAATGATTGGCTTGAAAAAAAAAGAACACAACTGTCTTTCAAAATATTGGAGCTGTAAAAACCAGCAGGGAAGAATTAAGCAATTTTATAGCTGATTTCAGTCTGTGGGCTTTGGCAGAACAGGGGTTTGCATCCCAATGACCTTCTGCACATGAAACATTTATAGACCCCTTTTTGTGTATGTGCAATTGGGCATTTTTAGTTGTGTCCTTCTCCCAATTTATTCAGTTTTGCCTTGAAAAGGCGGAATAAGAGAGCAGCAGTGGGAAAGCCAAAAATACCCCTGATTTTTGATTTCCAAAAATGGCCAGTTTGGAGGCAAAAAAAAAAAAACCAACGTTTTGTTTGGTGGGTTAAGGCAAATGCCCCATTTCGAAATTAAAAAACGCTGTTTCCAATCCAAACAAACCTGCTGGCATTAGGAATTATGTGATTGGATTGTGCAAGTCGAACGTGTCTCAGAGGACTGAGGGGCAAAGGGAGCAGCTTTGGGCATGTTCAGGGCTGCAGTCACAGTGATGGCCTCTGTGCCCTTCTCCCTCCCTCCCTCAGCAACCTTCAGTCTGCTGCCTCAGTTTCTCTCGATGTAAAACACACTGAAAATAGCAACTCTCCTCCCAGAGGAAGCTCCGAGGAGTAATTAACTAATGCTTGCAAAGTGCCAGCCAGCACTAATCACCGTCATTACGCAGGAGAGGAGCAGCCGGGGTTTGCTTTGGTCCTAATGGTGCTTGTTTTCCTGGACTCGATGAGCCACGGCATCAATGAGCCACTGATGGGGCTGTAAGTGACTCCTCAAGGCACTGCAGCAGGTTCTGAAAATATAAACAAATTAATTTAGCTCTCCAACAGCCTCCGGGAAAGTGAAGGCTCCAGCCTCCCTCACAACGTGGCATGCTGGGGAAAAGGGAAAGAAAAGTTGTTCCCATTATTCCAGGCTGATAAAGTGCCTGGGTTGAGCTCTACATCCCCATTCACCTTTTGGTTTGCCCTGAAAATCCAATGTGGTCACACCAGCATTGTGGTGGCTCTGGTGCAGAACCTGGAGCTGTGCCCTAGGAGAAGGAAACTGGGAATGGGGCCAGGCTGGCACAGGAGGGATGGGGAAAACCACCTGATTTTCAAAGGAGGGAAAGAGAAGGAAGAACTTAGCCTAAGGAGCAAGAGTCAAGGCATTCCCTGTACCTTTTAGCCAAAAATCTGGCCAAAAACTGGGAATGGTTTATGGAAGAATCAGAGATAGGAACATTACCAAATTTATCTGTGGAACAGGAACTTCTGGTGCAGACAGGCCTTTCACGAACACAGAGGTTTTACAAAATAGAGGATCCAAGCTATGATGTGCCCAAATAAAAATTTCTCTGCCTGGGAGAGCAACAGCTTCTCTGTCATCCTCAGTTTTCACATCAGGAGAGGCTGCTGGGTCAATATCAACTAGAAATTGTTGATCCTGTAGCAGGGGGGTTGTAACTAAATGGTCTTTAAGGTCCCTTCCAACTCAAACTATTCTATGATTCTGTGAAATTACAGTGGGGTCCAGAACATGCTGTTGTTTGCAATCTGCAGAGATCAACCCTCTGCAGGGCCTTTCCCAAAGGATGCTCCAGAGGTGGGCATCCCTCATGGCCACGACACCACTGGAGCCTGCAGACTGACAAAAGGCTTCCTTCAGGTTTGAAAGAGGAACAGCCAAGTGCAGGCTGGGAACCTGAGCTCAAATTTAACTGCATTTTCTAATTAGACAGCTGAAGGGAAATAGACTTGCTGATTGCTGGCTATCTGTGAAGACCTAACGAAGCAGGGAGATGGGAACAGTCCTTGGCCCGGACATATTCCAAGGTGGTAGCAGTAAAGACAAAGAGCTATTCCCACAGGAAGAGACAGTGTGAAGGATCCTCTTTCACAGCTCTTTCCTCTCCAGCAACAGTTTTTCAAGTTAAATATTTATATATGCATATATGCATTCATGTACATACCCTCACAAAGCAAGGCAAAAAAGTCAAATCTTAGTGTGTGAAAAGTGGATCTAATCAAATAAAATATCTTCAATCTTGAAATTTCCCTTACAAGACTTAAAAAATGTTTTATTTCAAAGTACGATCTCAGCTTCTCAAGTACAATGTCATTTACAGATTAACATTTTAAGTACAAAGCCTTTGAAGTCCCTTTTCAACTTGCCAAAATGTTTTGAAGATGGGAGGGTTCAAATTTACAAATCCCTGAGAAAGAAGGTGCCCTGTTAGAGCCAGATGGGCCTGATCATCCTGTTCACTCCAAAAACCCTACAATTAGTAGGATTATTTGGAAAACCCAGCCTGTGTTACCCCAATAAGACATTAGATGTCACCCATGCACTGCATTTACTGCCTGTCCCCCTCTCCTGATCCCCACATGGGAAAGTAACAGCCCATTCCCTCCCTCACCCCAGGGCTGGTGATTCAAGCTGGGGCGATCTCAGGATGTCACACCGGAGAGCCACCCGGAGGGCCAGGAGAAATGCCCACAGCCTGGACCTGACAACTCAGGCTGGAAGAGGTGGGATAGGAGCAGTATCCACACCCCCATGGCCTTGCAGAACAGGGGTGGGTCTTTGGCTATAACCCAGCAGAGCCAGGACTCAGGAGATGGTCCAAGATGCAGGTGTTTAACTCTGTGCTGTCCCAGACCTGTGCCAGCCAGCACTGCCCATGTCTGGGCAGCCTTGAGCGGGGCTGAAGGACTTGGAGACAAGTCCCCACTGGGATGCACCCCTAATTCAGCAAGAAGAGAGTACAGCTGTGTGGAGTTTAGATGCTCTGTGCCACACATAGGTCCATGGCCAGGAAATGGGTCCCCAGAGGAGAGTGGAGCCAGAGATGGCACAGGGGTACAGGGATCAGCCCCATGTTTTAAGGCAGCCAGAGTGCTCTGCACCCCCCACCCGTTCCCCTGGCTCAAGGTCTCCTTCACATGCCCTCTCCTCCAAGCACTGCTTTGCCTTCCCATTCCCTCGCTAAAGGAGGGGAATCAAAACCCTGGGAGGATGGAAAGCTGGGATGGAGCCAGCTGAGCAGCCCCATTCTGGGAACCACCCCCAGTGCCATTTGGGCACTGTCCCAGCCCTACACCAAGTGGGGCAGGATCTCCCTGAGGCCTGACCCAGGGCTGGCAGGAGGAATCCCATGGATTGGAGAAGGAGGCCGACCTCATTAAAGCCATGGAAATCCCCTTCCACATTCCCGGCTGCGGTGTTTCCTCTCTTGCAAGAGTGTGAGGCGGTGGCAGGCGGGGGGAGGCACTTTGGGGAACATGTTTACAGAACTCCTGCCAAACCACAGGAAGTCCCAGCTCCTGGAGATGAAGAACGGGAGGAGGAGGAGGCAGATGTGGCCAAGGCTCTGTCAACTCCTCTCCACTGCCACTGGCAAACAAAAGCCAGAGCACAGCAGCGCTGTTGTGCCTGGCCATGTGGGATGCAGGAGAGCCTGGAGTGTTCTCCCTTTGCTGTTTTGTCTCAGAGCAGCTCAGCAAGTGAAATCCATCAGCAAAGGGGGAGAAAAGCACCTGGCAGATAGGTAATTGTTCTGCACACATCTAGTGTTGAGCACACCACAGCGTGCTTCTGGCTGTGGCAACTGAGAACAGACTCGTAAATGTGATCCAACAGCTCATGGTGCAGAAAGCTGACACTCAGCTGTATTAAAATAATTTTTTATGATTTCTAAACACTGTTCATCTGTTGCATCCTGTTTACCCACCCAAGGGATGCCATCTTGTGCAGTTCTCCTGGGTTCTCCCTGATAGGCTGGCAGCAGAGGAGTCCAAGCATCCAAGGACTCTAGTGGAAGGTGTCCTTTCCCAAGGCACGGGAGTTTGAACTACATGATCTTTAATGGTCCCTTTCAACACAAACCATTCTAAGATCCTATGATTTTATGAACCTGCTGCCTTTCCCACCATCCCCAGCCCCAACATGCCACTTGTCCAGTGTGGCCATCAAAGGTTTGAGCAACAGCTTGAAGATGCTCTTCCTTGATCAGGTGTTAGACACCCCTACAAACACATCCTAGAAGGGCAAAGGGCTCTTGAGACTGGGCACCACAGGGGTCTCCTCTGCTGACACCACCTGAGCAGCAGTTCCACAGTTCAGTACATTTCACATTCCTTTTCACTGCATCAGGGACAACAGCCTTACAGCAGTCAAGGATGTTTCTTTATCTCACACGATCTCATGCCCGGGTGGCTTTGGTTGCATCCTTGGTGAAGACCTTGCACTCTACAATGGCTTAATGGCTTCAACCTGAAGGAGGGTCAGTTTAGATTAGATATTAGGAAGAAATTCTTTACTGTGAGGGTGGTGAGGCCCTGGAACAGGTTTGCCCAGAGAAGCTGTGGCTGCCCCATCCCTGGAAGTGGTCAAGGCCAGGCTGGATGGGGCTTGGAGCAACCTGGGATAGTGGAAGGTGTCCCTGCCCATGGGAGGGGGTTGGAATTAAGTGATTTTTAAGGAACCTTCTGACCCAAACCATTCTGGGATTCTATGATAGGTATCTACAGAGAAGCACTACCCACCATTCAAAGCACTCACCACAGCTGCTCCCTGTCCTCATCATTTCACTCATTTGATGAGGACAGACACTCCACACCCTGATTTATCTATCAACACCTGAAGGGGTACAGACAGGCAGAAAAACAACCTCCCTACCAAAACATTGCCTCATATTGCTCAAGCCAGTCAGAACTGTAAATTAATTCATAACAGATTGAATTTCAGACCTAAAGAAAAATAACAGTTCATTTACTAGGCATACTATTTCAAAATGAATAATAAAGTTCTTGCTTAATAGCCACTAAAGAGACAGATTTAATAAAAGAAAAAAGCAAACTTTCCAAGAGGTTTCAGCTGACAGTGAATATCATATTGAACATAGTCAGGAAGAGAAGTTATTGTAATCTATATAATTAGTCCTTCCCTCCACCCCTGTTTGGCAACCACTTTATCAAATTACAGATGTCCAGACTGAATTAAGTGTTGCTGGAATACCTTGCAGTCAAAATCTTTGTGCAGTGTTCATTATCATTAATTAAGTGTATGCTATCCCAGTTCCCAGAAGAATGTCCTTTTCTATTAGCTGAGCTATATTTAAACTCAGGAGAATTCAGCATACATTTTTAATAGAAATTCAACAGATGGTATTGACATTTCTTTTGGGTTTAAAGCAGCCTTTTTACGTCACAAAAACCATTGTGATGACCCAGGGAGATTGTGCTTCTCCTCTTCAGCTAAAACCCCCAGTTCTTTAAACCTTTCCTCCTAAGGCAGATTTCTGAGATCTTTCTATCACCCTATTCTAGGCTTAGATCCAGAAATACCTTGCCCCAGTTCTAAGTAGCAAACTCTGAGTTTACTGCTAGGTGATATGTTTGTTTACACCTCCCAGTATGCTCTTTACTCTCTCCAGAGGGTGGATTTCCTGACTCACATTGCCTGTAACCCATTGCCCAAACCGGTTGCTCCCCATTCTGTCTTTCTGCAGGTGAATGTTCCTGCCTTATTCCACCCCATGGGCCTCTCAGCTGAATCTCACCCTACTTTTGAAAGGCCATTACTCCACAAACTGAGCCCACCCTCCATCCTAATCCCATCCTCCAGTGCCTTTCTCAGTCCTTCCCGACTCTGCATGTCCTGCAGATTGAATAATCCTCCTCTGGATTCATCCATGCACCCTGCAGACCCATGTTCACCATCACTATCCCTCTCAGAAGTCCTGTCAACAAGCATCTGAGTGGTGCTTTAGCTGTTTTAGATCCCTGATGAAAGCCCTGCTGGAGCCAAGGCAGCTACTGTATCTCTCCTTTCCAGAACAACTCTCACAAAGAGAATTTGATTGATCCAAAAGTTTCCTCTTGACCAGTCCCTAATGGCTGATATTCATGTCCTTGGTTACCTGTCATGTGTTTGTAAAATGGTCATTTAATTACCTGCGTTTTTTGGAAGAGTGTGTTTCCTACTCTGTTGACTCTCCCACACAGGCACTGTACACCCAGTCTTGCTCTGTCTCATCATCCTTGATCCTCAGCATGAAACAGCCCTGTTACAGGTCACTAAGGGGAAAAAAAAGCCTCTCCAAAAAATATCTGCTAAACATTCCCAGTGCCTTCAGTGAGTATTGGGGTGCCATTCCTAATCTTAGTCCATCAGACCCTAAAATAACTCTTCAAGCATTCAACTAACACAGCACCAGCTTCACCACAGGTCTACAGAGTTTTGGCTCTGGCTCACAATATTGTGGAGGCTAAATGTCTCCATCCCTGGGTTAAAGAAATGCTGGTGATGCTTATCTGTTCCAAGGAACACCTGTGAAATGGATTCACACACTAAAACAACTTGTGTTCACCTCGTTAGAGAAATGAGAACCCGAGATTTCTTCAGCCAAGCCCATACCCCTGTCCTCCTGGGAGGGAAAACGTTCCCACAAAGGCTGGGCTGAGAAGCAAGGAGAAAATCCAAATGCAATGAAGAATTGACTCCCTCCAGCAGCATCCCACAGGGGTTTTGTGTGGAAGCTTGTTCGTACCTGATAATACAACTGAGACCTGTGCTAAGGTGGCCTCAGGGGACTTTAAAACACACTTGACTGAAGCACCTTCATTAAAAGCCACTCCCTGGGGTCCTTATACAACTAAAGAAATGGCAGAACATCACTCCTGGGGGTCTTCAGGGATCCTCAAGGTAGTGAGCATGAATCCCTGTTAGTAGGGATAGGGGATTCTCTACCATCTTGGGGCAAGTTGCTCACAGATACAACAGGGAGGAATCAGAGCTTGCATTTCTCTCCCTGCTCAGCTGAGACCATCTTCAGACTGCTCATCTCTTCTATGTGAGATAAAATTCATCCCAAAGCCAGTCCCTCCTTGCCAGAAGATGGAAGTGATCCAATGCAAACAGGACAAATAAACCAGCCAATGCCAGCTCTCTGTCAGTCAGTCAGCCTTCCCTCTGAAACAAAAAGCAAAGCAAGTCCCAGAGGTCTCTCCCACTCCGACCATGGCTTTACAATTATAAATTATCCCAAGATTATCTCTGTCCCCAGCGCTGCTAAATTCACCTCTGCTGTGTTTGCCGGGGGATTAATTGCTGCTGCATTGGCTGCACTGCAGGACAAAAGCTGGGGATGCAGCAAACTCCTAATTGCCACCATCATTCAGCAAGCGGTGATAAAATTAAAGCCAAATACACAGGAAACACTTTCTGGTTTAGCACAGTCTGCAATTAGCCAGCACAAACCACTGCTGGGAAGGGAATCAAGGCAAACAAGACCAGGCATCCAAAGGATGTGAGCAAGAACAGGGATTAGGGTGGCACTGGGTAAAACAGCAATACCCAGAGCTGAGCATCCTGGCATCAGCAGGCACCATCCAAGGACAAACAGGTGCTTCTTGCTCTTCCCACATCCTAGCTTGATGTTTGACAGTGCCTGGATGCAACAGCCTTCTTATTCCTTGATATCCTCCACTCCCACACTGTCAGAAGGCTGCATTGGTGCCAATCTCTAGGACCCTGCATTCAAAAGAGAAGCTCCAGGACAGCCCTCCCATCCCACCTCTTTCCCTGAAGGACTGCACATCTCACATAGGGAAATGTGGAGATATCTGAGGAGAGAAGATACCCAGAAGTCTGGTGGCATTGCAGAGCACTGGGCTTGCTTTCCAGATTGAAGTCTCTGGTTCTCTCCTGGATATCCTGCCTGAGTGTGAAGAAAGGAGGAGCTTCATCTCCAGCAGAAAAATCTCCCACTTGCAGAAGTCACCCACAGCCTCCCCATCCTCATCCATGGTGGGAACAAGCAGCAAACACACCGCTCCTGACTGAATCTGGGCTGGATCAGAGGAAAGCTGAGATCCATGGGATTGCAGGGAGGCCCTGGACACCAGCACTGCTGTCATCCCACTCTGGTGCTGCGGGACTTCCAGGCACATGGAAATGTGATGAGAGCTCCAGACCCAGAGGCTCAGATGAAACACCAGAAGCTCCACAGCCCTGAGTGGGACCGGGCTGGAAATCTGTCAAGCTTTCTCATGAGATTTCCTCTCTCCCTCCTGGTTCTGTTTGGACTGGAAACACCATGAGAATAACTTTCCTCCTTGCATTTCAGCAGTTTTGCTTCCGGGCCTGGGCTAAACAAGGAAGTGCAGAGGCGTGGGAACCGAGGGGAGACACAAACACATGGGAGCGCGGGATGAATGGCTCCAAATCCCTACATGCAACTCACTGCCTCCATCACAGGGGTTCTCCTGCCAGCTGAACTCCTCTGCATGGATATCCACTTTCAGGTGGAGGTGGTTATCTGTGGATCAGATCCTTCTCTCCCTTAGGCAGCAAAGCAAACCCAGGAATAACTCAAATTTTACTGCTGTGAGACAAGAACATTTGGACCGGGATCTTGGTGCCTTTTAAAGACACATCACCCAGCCCACAGCAGAGTATTTGGACACAGAGCCTAAACCTTGAAACCTTTGTCCTTCTGTGGTAAAAGGGTTTGACTTCTTGATGCAGTCATCATCTCAGCACCCTGAAAACAGAGTCCATTTCAGGTGTGGAGTACCACAAACCACTTCATGGGAGGCTGACCATTTCCTCCAGGATCCAAACTTCTTCACTACTCCATGCCTTCAGCATCCACTGACAAAACAAGTTGTGCCCACAGGAGCAGGTATGGCATGTAGGGATGAATAACGATCCTATCACCACACACATATTTCAGGATAAAATTCCAGCTTCACCACAGCCTAATGCACCACCCAACATGTGTTTACACCAAACAATCAGTAACTCAAAGCTACAAAGAATGAGGAAATGGGAAGGAGTTTTTCCCATCCCAAGCAGTTTGCAATTTGAGGCATTGCTCTTTCCCATAAGTCTCCACCGGACTGGCATGGAAATCTCTTTGGGATTATGTGGATCTATTCAGCAGTTCAAAGGTTAATTGGAGCTACACCAGCATTAGGAGCAAAAAGGAAGGGACAATTTCTAGCAGCAAGGTCATGTATCTACTGAGCACATCTCCCTGGAGCATTCATCATTATTTAATTATCACTGTACTAATAGCTCACATGAATTAAAGTATCCAAGGTCTCTTAGGCTTTGTGGAAGAAGAAAACCTTCTGTTTTTTTTAAGGACCTCAAAACAGGAGATGGTGGAGCATCCTCCTAGCCCAGCTGGCCCTGTCTCTGAGCACTTGGGGCAAACAACTGAACTTACTTGACTACAGCTTCTAGGCAGGACTGACCCAGACCATGGGCAAAGAAGTTCCAGGAGAATGAGTCTCAAGGACCTGCAGACAGCATTGGCATGAGCCAGGAGAGGACTCAGTGATCAGAGAGGCCATTTAAGTGGCTTCAATTGGAAAGAGATTAGGTTTAGATTAGACATTAGGAAAGAATTCTTTTCAGTAGAGGTGGTGAGGCCCTGGCACAGGTTGCCCAGAGAAGTTGTGGATGCCCCACCCCTGAAAGTGTTCAAGGCCAGGTTGGACAGGGCTTTGAGCAATCTGGTCTAGGGGAAAGTGTCCCCTCCATCCTGCCAGAGGCTCCTCACAGAGCAGGTTACATCTGAATTTGAGCCCATTAATACCTGTTGCAAAACCACCTTCCCCTCCTGGACAGTGCTACCTGGTACCAGCACCTAGACAGGTTCTGCTGTCCTCTTGTCTGCATCATGTTCCTGCTCTGAACAGATCCCCAGAGGCACAAGCACAGCTTCTCCATGTCCTTGGCTCAGAGAAAGAAGCACAGCCCTGAGCCGTGTCCTCCTCTCCCTGTCAGAAGAAGCAAGAGAGGCAGAAATGCCTCTCAAGAGACACCCTGTGACTCTGGTCCCTGCCAGCTCTCTCCAATCTGCCCTGCCCAAGGCACTTTTCCCTGTCACAGTCTGGCACATCTATTTCAAATGCAGAGGATTGCCACATATCACAGGGAACAAGAAGCAGATTCCCACCGGGGAAGCAGGGCCCTGGAGCAGAGTGGCGTCAATGACGTGCCCTTGAGGTTCAGAGAAGGAGGACACAACTGCTTGTTAATCCTGCTTCCCAGCTGGTGATTTCTAGGGATAACCTAGCCAGGGAATTCTAGGGAAAACGTTAAAAGAACTTCTAGTAATGCACTGTGAGAATAAAATCCCCATCGCTGCAGCTCACAGGGAGGCAACACCGCTCGTTGCACAATAAACCATGTGAACCACTGGACACAGATCCAAGGATCAGGAAACAAGCAGCAAAGTCTCCAGCAAAATTACCTCCTTCATTTCTTGGTTTTAGGAACCCAGATGAGACTCCCTGTGTTGGGGTAGATTACATGGTGGCCCCAAGTCCACCTTTCAGCCCCACTTTTCATGAGTCCAACATTTTCTCATGTTATCTTGTGCTTTTTAATTACTCATGGTCACATGTTCACCCCTACCACATTCCCCTCCTTGCCCTTATCCCAGGCCCTCTCCCCAGCTTTGCCAGACACCATGAGCCCTCAGCCTGTTCTTGACCTCTCAGCATTGCAGTCTTGAGCTCTTCAGACTTTGCCTGTGACTTTATGCTTCAGAACTTTTATTAATTCAAAGATGTCTTGTCTTAGAGGAGAGAAAATGAAGCCACCTGGAAGCACAAGGTAAGGCCACATGACTACATCCCCAGAAGACAAGCACATGCTCCATGCCCAGCTAGATGCTACCTGATACAGTCCTGCCGCTGAGGGCCAAGAAATGAATCAACAGGACAGTGCTGGACCTTTACACAGGCAAGGAAACGAGGCAGAGGTGAAGGTAAGTCACGAAATCAGAGCTGCATTACTCAGCATGGTCAGTTTGTCATTGCAGCACGATCCACCACCTGAGTCACAGGAGTGGAATTCATTCCACTTAAATTTAGACCTCTAAAATGTAGAATCTTATGTATGGCCACGCAGATTCAGCTTCTTTTACAGTCTGTGATTCATCTGACCTCTCTCAGACACTACTGTAGATTGAATCACACTCTGGTTCTTCCTATTTCTCTGCATTGGCAATGAAGGGAGCTGACGGTGACTAGTTCATCCAAAGCCAGACATCCCAACTCTACATGCCAAAATAAGAGCAAAAAAATCCCACTCTGGGTATTGTCATTTCTCCCTAATTGAAGGGCTTAAAACTTTCAAAGCAGAAGGACAATGACAGCTGAATTTGTGGTGGGGCTTTTCATGCCAGCATTCAGAGACTGCTTCTTCCCTGCCAGCTCACTCAGCTTAATTCATGGGAATGTCCAGAAACAGGAACCCCCGGAGCACAGCAAAAAAAAATGAGCCAGGCTCTGACATTTGTGTGAGCAACCAGTTCTTAATTATTTGACTAATGCAAGCATTGTGCAGCAACCATATGTATTGAGGGGTTTGTGGAGGTTTCTTTGTCACCCGTGTACAAACCTCCACAAGGGTCTAGGGTTTCTGCAGAGTTTTGGGTACAAGACACAATGCCAAACTGCAACTCTTCTCTGGGTGTTTGAGGAATTTACAATGAAACTGCCCTTAAATGTAATTTGGGTCAGAAAGAATCAGAGAGCCAGGAAAGGTGGGCTAATGATGATCAAATTGGAGATGTATCATGGGCATGAGGCAAACCCTCCCATGTTCTGGAAAGGGCAGTAGCATGCTGGAAGCAGGACTGATGGGAAAATCACAGGAATGGGGGTTTCTGCACAGAAAGGACACGAATACCCTGGGAGGAGGCTGCAAAGAGGCTCTCTGAGCCATGAAAATGGGGACAAAATTACTCACAAGCACCTGGATGTTGGATACCTGTGGAGATAGGGGCCCTGCCTTCACTGGGAGATAGGTCAAACATGGCTAGAAATTAGGGTTTTATCATTTCAGCTCCCCACCCCCAGAAGTATTGCAAGTTAAGGGCTCTGAGGCAGAGCAGAGCCAGGAGGGAAGGAAATGTCTTGGGCTGTGCCCAGGGGCTGCACTCAGACCCCACAAGGCTACAGCAGGGCCAGGACGAGAGCGCTGGGGAAGGAAGTCTTACAGCAAGGTCGGACAGCAGCTGTCTCCAGGAATGAATCCAGGAGCAGCATCCTCCTGGGATGGGCCAGGAGGATCTTGCATTGACTGACTGCCCTTCCTGAGTTCGGGAGGAAATTAATCTCCCACCGTGGGCTCCAGTTTATTTTTACATTGCAAGTTAGCCCGAAGGGAAAAAAAGAAAATCATTTAAAAAAATTCTATTCCCTAAAAGGAATCACAAATTTCACAGCGACCTAAGGAGATTAGTCAAATCCCTGTGACCGTCAGCAGTTTCACTTAGGTCAAAGCCTGGCATAACTCAATCTCTGGGAGAAGGGAGGAGTGGCGTGGACTGCCCAGCTCTGCAGGCTGGCCAGCCTCTCCAAGAGGGCCCTTCTGCAATATCTGGAGGGAAATATCCCTTTTGCAGTCCCACAGCAAACAGCCAGACTGACCCAGAGTGCAGACTGCGAAAGGGAGCGTTATCTCTTGCAGATACCACAGTGAGACCTTCCAAGCTGGGAAGCAGGAGGAGGACCAATTTCCCAGGCTGGGAGACATCAAAGGCTGTGTGAAACCTTCCGAAAATGCTCACCCTGAATTTCTCATGCATGGGTGGGCATATGGGATAACTCTCCATAGGGTCAGGGAAATACAGAAAGTGGAGCAGTCGGGTTCTGATTTGCCTCTTGCTCTGGGGGAGAAAATGAAGAGAATTTAGCTCAAAACCTAAAAATAAATGTGCCACCCATAGGTTTGGCTTTGTGCAAAAACTGGCCTGAGTAGGTAACCTAAGGCATTTTTTGGATGAAGTCATTTCCATCCCCTGGCAAACATGTCTGTGTTAATGGGCTCACAGAAGCATCAGCCTTTCAAGCTGTGCCTCAGACTTCATCCAGGGGATCAGTAATGTGGTGGTGCTGCTGTGGTGCTGTTGCTGCAATGCACTCAGTGAGCAGAGAAGTGTTGGGGAAAGAAATTGAATCTAGAAGTGTTCAAGGCCAGGCTGGATGGGGCTTTAAGTAACCTGGTCTAGTGGAAGGTGTCCCTACCCCTGGCAGAGGGGTTAGAAGGAGATGATCTTTAAGGACCCTTCCAGCTCAAATCATTCTATGATTCTATGATTACTCTAAGGAGAAATAGGGCTTTCAGCTCACACTTCACAGCTTTAAAAAAAATCTGCCTCCTTTTCAGTGAGAGGAAGGGGCCTCTTGATAGAAACCCAACAGAAAGTCTCCTGCTCTGCTGTGCAAATACACAATTTGCTTTACATGGTATCATGAAGCCAAAAAGGATGGGAAGTTCCAGTGTCCTCCCTCCACTGCAGAGAGGCAGGAGGCTTTTGCAACTGTTTCTCTCTCCCTGATAAAGTTGTTGGTGCAGTTCTTAGAAGAAATAACAATTTTTGCAATTCTTAGTTCTCTTCACAGTGACACTTGCTCTCTCCTTGTGGCTTCTCTGTCATTTGAACCCTTCCAGTAGTACCAGACCTGAAGTTTTCAATATTACAAGTCAGGAACTGAGAAATCCCTACATTGATTTAGAAACTAAAAGATTAAAAACAAAACAGAAAGATACACCCCAACTGCAGGGACTTTTGAGATGCTTCTGGTCTTTGAGCTTTCAAAATCAAGAGCGGGACAGTCCCGTTGTGATTTTTCCAAGTACCATCACACCTGCTCTTCCATCTGCTCTTTCTTTTCTGGTGTTGAGTTCTCTTCAGGGCAGAAAGCATCTTTCTGTTCTATGAATGTGCAGCATTTTGCACAAGGTGGTTTTCAGGCAGGATGCATCTTCTGGGCATGGGAAAAATGAAGGTGAATTGTTACAATCAGCTGTTTTACCTACAAAATACATAATCCCAGAGTAAACATTTCAGAAGTGAAGACAGCAGCTGGGATAAGGAAGACAGACAGCATCATTGTCCATCACAGCTGCCAGCATTCTCACTCTTTGGTATTTGCTCCTGACCCAGTGAGAGCCTTCCTGTGGGGGAAAAGCAACAATAAATAACAGAAAATAACAGACTCATAGAATGGTTTGCATTGGAAGGGACCTTAAAGATCATCTTGTTCCAACTCCCTGCCATGGGCAGGGACACCTTCCAGCAGGCCAGATTGCTCAGGGTCCCATCCAACCTGGCCTTGAATACTTCCAGGGATGGGGCAACCACATCATCATCATCATCATCATCATCATCATCATCATCAAAAATATTGCTCATCATCAACACATCAGAATATCCTCTGCTATTCCTCTAACATCAGGGCGACCAAAAGCATGAGTTTGCATTAAGTGGGTTCAGATTAGTCAGAGGTAACATGGCCCTTTGCTCCTGATGATTTCACCAATGTGATGTTTGCTCTCATGCCCTTCTCCAGCCTTCACCTCCCTCAAAAAACCTGGAAATGCAGTTTCCCTAACTGGAAACACACATTTCACAGTAACATTTTCCAGACCACTTTGCAAGAGGTAAAGTGAGACGAATTTTTTCAGCACAGCTTTAGTAGAAGCTCACTGCTCTTACCTGGCCCTTCCTGTCTGTATCCTGACATATTCCTTCAGTAATCCCCAAGCCCTCTTGGCTTCGTCTTTTTGTGGTGTTTGTTTCTTTGCCCTTCTCAAATAAACTATTGGCAGTTCCTATGGTAACATGCCTCATTCTTTCTCTCTCCTCTCTAAAAGTCTCTTCCCATTTAACAGGCTTTTAAAAAGGCTCTATTTATACTTTCTTTTGTTATCCTGCCCCTGCTCCCTTGCAGTCAGACAAGGGCAGGCACGGAGCAGTGCATGCACTACCCTGTGTTACTAATAATGGCCATCCATAAACACGAGAGCGAGCCGTGGGGATCAAAGCCGTGACCTTCATCGGGAGATGCTCTGCTTCCTCGAGCAAAAAGAAAGGAAACCTGTGACACGGCTGGCTCGGGAGGGAAGCGCTGTTTGCAGGGGCCATCCCCACCCTCCCACTCTCCAGCAATACCCTGAGAGGCTGCAAGCCCCCCCAAACCAGCCAGCATGTGAAAAACAGCCTCGCTGTCTCTGCAGGCAGTTTCCACCTCCCCTCCTTCCTCAGTGTCAGACATTCATCTACATTACCGGTAATTGGATAAAGAGAAAAATATGAGCTGTGCTTCTTTTTGCTTCCTATTCCGTGAGAAGAAAAGCTCCCCTCCTCTCTGTGCTTTTTCGTTTTAAATCTCGGGGCTATTACCAAGCGTCAAGGTTTATTTCCTTACGGTTCATTATATCATTTAAATGCAGATTACAACTTATCTTAACCCTTAGCTGAAGCAGTAGGTGGATTTTTACGATGACAACTCATTGTTTCTCAGGCATTTCTCCTAATGAAAAACAAAGGGTCTGAAACAGTCCAAGTACAATTTGGTTCCTTTCTCCATTGAGAGGTTTCACTTGCACAGAAAGGCTGGTGCCAGAAACCACACGTTTTTTGGTCATCTTTAGGGTGTTCCAGGAAACATATTGTCAACAGATCTCAATTTTTCAGTGGGAAAAGCAAGTAGAAGAATGACTCCCCAGCCGTCCCTTTTTCTCCTCCAAATAAAGACAGCTTTCAGGGCTTCTTTATTGATGAAGAATGACCCCCAACAGTTGTAAATCCATTTTTTTTTATCTTGCTTGTGATCCCTCCTCCCTGGCCAGCACAAGAAACTGTGATGCCCTCAAAGTGCCACTGCAGAAAGGGTTAAGGTATCTCAAACGACAGCCTCAATAAGCAGCTCACAAAAGTGTCCTGTCCCCAGGGTAGGATCAGTGTATGAGAATTTGCTCAGATCATTTAATGTTTGTAACTTGATTTCCTGCCGGAAAGCTTCAGTGGGCGGAGTTTCTGCTGAACCAGACAGAACTAGAGCTATTTCCTTCTCCAGATTGCTTGTGCATGTCCAGTCAAGCTCAACTGAATTAATAGCAACCGGCTTATTTCCCCCACACACCCCTTCCCATTCACCTTTTGCAGTGAAAATACGGGAAGTGAGTGATAATCTTGCTGCCAGGGCCTCAGGAGATGGGATGATCCCACAACCTTGGGCAAGTCCCGTTCTTTCTCTGCACGTCTGGTCCACTTCTTGTTAAATTCTGAAGAAAGGATGCTCTAATGACCCAGCTCCTGCCCTACTGATTTCCTACATGACCTTGGGAAAGTCACTTAACATTTGCTGGCCTCCACCTTCCATGAAAGGGAGAGGAAATCATCAGAAGGCTTCGCTCACTCTGCTGCCACCGCCAGTATTAAACCACAGCCCATGAGGATTGAAAGAAGAATTCTTTCCAGTTTAAGCTTAAAGACAAGTTGCTATTGCCACCTGAGCAGTGCAGATCTGTGTTGGATCACCTGAAGCACTTCTGCAAGTTAAAAACAGCCCTGTTACCCCCCCACCAAGCTCCCAAGTGCAAATTGATTCATTCATCCCCTGCCCCAGCCATCCCAGGAACCATGAGTTTCTTTCACATTCGTCACTGAATGCAACCAAATCTCCTGGGAAAGGCCAGATCCTGCCCCAGGTGCTTGGTTTTTTAACAAAGTTTTAGGTTTCATCCAAGTAGCGTGAGCTAAACCCCATCAATACTTTCATCAATACTGAGAACACCTACGCAGTGGTGAATGCAAGACCAGACAAGTGGGATCCCATGGATCTCATAGGAGAACAAATGGCTGGGGCCAGAGATCTACCCCATGTACAGCCTCAGGACTCTACTGGTTTGAATGGTGTCAGGTCAATTTATTTGAGGTTCAGTTGGTAATCCAGACACTTTGTTACTGAGGTGAAGGTAGGCAAGCCCCCTTCCCTCAGTCAGTTTTCAGCAGCACCGTTCAAAAATACTCTCCAGAGTAAACAGCAAAGTCACCCCAAACAAAAGAAATCAAGCACTGTGGGGTTTTTTTCTCTCACAGGACCAAAGAGGAAATTCCTCTGAAGCACAGAGAAATTTCTGAGTGCTGTGTTTCTCACCCTTTTCCAATTGCTGTCTCCACACCAGCCTGTGAGCCCCAGCACTGGATGCCTGGGGCAACACCCTCTCCCCCCACCCAGATAGTATCGTGTCCTTAGGATGTGTCTACACTCCCAGGTGGAGCTGGTTACGCAGAATAGTCCTTTCCTTAGGCCTGGCTAAGTCTGGAGGCCTGGGCGTGAGATAGAAAGTTAAGTACTGTTCCTTATCATACAAGGAAGATTATGCAAGAATGTCCTGTAATGAGGAAAACGAAGGTGCTTTGAATAGGTATGTGGGGTTGGCTGCAGGTAACTCCTGGCAGCAGCAGGGCTCTTGCAGCATGGACCAGCCCTGGTTTCCAGTGCCAGACGAAGTGGGGCAACCAGCTGCCCCACACCAGCCTCCCTAAACCAAATGATCAATTCACCTTCTCTCACAAAAAAAAAGCACAAAATTTGAGGACAACATCAATAAAGGAACCATCACCAGGACCTCAAACTCAAAATCTTTATCTGCTACTGTTACTTCATCTCCTTTCTGATTGCTGGCTCGCGTGCATGGGAATGCAATGAGTATGGTTTCATTTTCTTAATTGCAATCATCCTGCAGACCACCTTCAGGCACGCTGGGGACCACCAGTAGTGCAGGGACCGCATGTGAAGAAGCCCTGCCCTGGGAGACCCATCCTGCCTTCCCTGATGTGGTTAAAATGCCATTCCAGACTGTGGTGCCTGCAAGGATTTAACGATGTTCTCAGCCCAGAGGAGAGCCCTGGACTGTGCCGTGTGCCTGAGAAAGCAGGACTGAGCTTCAGCTGTGTAGGAGGGCAGCTGTAAGAAACCAGGATATCTGCAGTGGTGATAGAGTCCCCTTCATAGCCTCCCCCATCTCATTTACATGCAAGTGCAACCTCAGAGTCTCTGGACCAAGCTCTTTCTGTCCTGAAGCCTTCGCTGGTTATTAATACCTGGGGAATCTGTGAAGTAGGCAAACAAGGTTTTGATGAGTGTGGGAAAAAGAAAGGCGTTACCACATATGAGTGAACTTCAGTTTCGCTCATGTGCTGAATTAGTCAGTGCCTTCAAGTGAATTCCAAGTACTGGTCCAGCTATTAAATGACTTCTTGAAGAGCTAAGTGCTCCATTTTTAGCCTCTACTGGAGGAAAAGCTAAATTTAAAAAATAATATTTGAATCAGAACTATTGCAAAGGCTTTGGGGTTGGGTGTCTTTAGTGTGTAGTTTTGGAGTGGGGTTTTTTGTGTTTTTAAACTTTTTTATCTCTCTCAGAAAGAAAAGGTATCCACTAGTCAACACACAGCAGTTTCTGGGACTTCTGCAAGCTGGAGAAATCCAGGTCGCTTGTCATGCCCGTGAATGTGATGTCTGAGTCAGGAAACCTCATTGAGAAGTTGCAGCCCCAGGAGAACATGAGGCAATAATTGCTTCACCAAAGGAGCAGAAGTACCTGGTGTAGAGGGTCAAGACATAAGCTCCAGTGGCTGAGAAATTCAGTGGAGGATTTGCTCAGTTTAAACAAGGATGGGAAGGAGGCAGCAGTGCTGGATCATCAACACTGACATCTCAAGAATTCATGTTTCACTTCCTACCCTGGAGGAGTGGTTCCTCCTGCAACCTTTCCAACCCAGAATTATCACTTTTCTGCTGCTTCCTCCTCTAACACAGTGGCTGTGAGAAGTGCTGTCTGCAGGTGGCAAAAAGCAGAGTCATTTTTTCCATCAGTTCACTGTTAATGGTGTGCTGGCTTGAAGAAAGTTGAGTTTGGCTGAAATGGAAATGACAGAAGGGGCAGGAAAAACAAGATTACAGAAATTTAGACAAAGCAGGTGTGTGGATTGCATTTCCATCCTTTCTGCAAACACGGAGGCTGCGTGGGCTAGATCCAGGAAAGTGTCCCAGGTGTAATACAAGCACTCTGACAAGCACACATTAAAATACAGCCAGGCTTTCCACTAACACGAAGGCAAACACAGCCCGCTGGGATTAGCATCTGTGCAGAGGTTACAATCCTTCCACATTGCTTTTCAGTGCATTAGGCTGAAAAATATGCTCAAGGATGCTCACGTGCGCAGGAGATTGTCGATATTTGTGCTGAAAATCCATTCAAATTCAGAAATTACAGCTAACATGAAGCCTACTTGATCCTCTTAACGCTGTGACCTGATTGTGGAAACATTTCTCTTTGCTTGTTTTTCTAAAATACAGAGAAGTGAGGCAGGGGCTTGACTGAAGATGGATTCAGGCTTGCCAGGAGACCTGAAGGTGTTCCCCAGTTGCATTGCCCATCAATTTTTAATGCCTCCATTTCCCCTCCAGCTCACAATGGACAAAAGCTCCCCTACTCAGGATATTCTCTGATTCTGTGGTGCCCAAGAGCAGCAGCCAAACTGGTGTGAATTTACAGCCCTGGCCAAGAAGCGATGCTCCCAGGCACAGCAACCCTTCAGCCTCACCCATGCAAGAGGGATCAAGCTGGGTTTGACAGCACTTCTGAGGGAATGTGGTGGAGCCTCATGCTGTTGGCCCTTTTTCTTCTGCCAGAGCTGTCAAGCTGAGGTTGTGCTCGAGCGCTACAATTTGCCATGTGACATTTCAGATGGGAAGCAAAAGAACGGCTTTGCCAACCACCGCTCTCAGGTTCCCCACTAAATAAAAAACAGATTACTGACATTTGCTGTGTCTGAGAGAAAGGCGGGTCTGTTGTTTTTACAAACAATAAAGGATGCAGAAAAACAAACGTATTCCCTCGGAGCCAAGCGCAGTTCCCCACCATGCCTGGGAATCCCCGTGGAAGGGAAAAGGGTCACGCTGTTCTAACAAGAAAAGATTTGACCAAAAATACCCAACCAAATGCAGCAACTGCGACATTTTTCTTCGGATTTTTTTGTTTGTTTCAGTTCTCAGGTTTTTTGGCTTTTAAAGAAAGCAGTCACAGGAAGATTGCTCCATGGGTCCCACCATCACCAGCGTTAGCAGGAGGACTTCTGCCCTCCAGAGCTTTCCCTGGGCTTTGCCAGACTGATTTTAGCACCACCAAAAGTCACGCTCTGAGTGTTCATTAAAAAAACGTTGATGTGAAAAACAGATAATTTTCTCACTTTGAAAAAGTAGCAGGGAGTCAGACAGCAGAACCTAAATGTCAATAGCAAGGGAAGTCACAGGTTTTTTTCTGTTCTCAGCAGACTTCTTTGCAAGGTGTGAATTTGCTGATGCCTAACCAAGGTTAAGCTTATGCTCCGCGTTGAGAGGGGAAGGGGAAGGAGAGAATGAAAATCCCTTTCATCCAGCTGTGGGTTTCAAACCTGCAGACACCAAATGTCTTCAATATCCTTTGAAATCAATCGACAGATTCCAAAGTTTTATCCAAGGATCCATTTTATAGATTTACACATATTACCACTGTAGTTGCATAAGATTCATTGCATTAATAAACTTTGGTAAATTTAACTTATTTCCTTTACTCTTTTCAAACAGTCATATGCCAAATCAGCCCTTCTCAAGTCCTGCTGGAGGACTTGCTGTAGGTCCTGACAGGTTGGGATGTCAAGGCTGTGTTGTGTAACAGCCTGAAGCTGTGTGAGGGAAGGTTTAGGTTGGATATTAGGGAAAGGTTCATCACCCAGAGGGTGGTTGGGCACTGGAACAGGCTCCCCAGGGCAGTGGTCACAGCACCAAGCCTGACAGAGCTCAAGAAGCATTTGGACAACACTCTCAGGTGTGATTTTCAGAGCTGTCCTCTGCAGGACCGGGAGTTGGACTCAATGATCCGTGTGAGTCACTTCCAACTCAGGATATTCCATGATCTATGCTTCCAGGTCATCCCTTAACCAGAGGGGAGGACTGCATACTTTGAACAGTGTTCTCAGAAACATGAAGCACTGTCAGACCATTCTGGTTTAGAGGACACCAGTTCAGTGCCTTTCAGGGAAAAGGTAAAAATATCCTTAAAATGCAGTAACATCTGAAGATCTCCTGATATTCCTCTCTATGTATTTGTGTCTCCTGAGGAATCACCTCATCTCTCTGTGCCTGTGACCCCAAGCCCCCATTATTCTTTTCATTTTTTGAAGCCCTCGGCTGCCTCTGCAGTGACTTCTGCTAAGAGAGTCCTCGACACGTTAGAAATAAATGAAAACTTGCGATGGCGTCAGGTGCTCTGCTCCTTTTCCTTTGAATTTGTGGTGGTTCTTTACACCATAGGTCTAGACATGGGTTGTAGACACAAAGGTTGACAACCTGAGGTGAGGTCCTCGGCTGTAAAGTGACAGCAGCCCCTGAATTGTGCCAGCTTGAGTCCGCGACACGCTGGGTGACCCCTGTGCCTCACACGTACCCAGAACCACTAATGGGAGATGTTAAATATATCCTGGATAGCCTCAGGAATGGGCAGCCTCCTTCCTTCCTCCAGCCTGACTGTCGGGAGACTACGGGCATCTCCCCCCAGAGGACAGGGGACACTGCTACACTGAGCCCAGGCCTGTGCTGTCTCCCCTTGACTCTGCCCCCAGGCTCCTCTTTGTGTTCCTCAGCTTCCTCTTTGTCATCTTTGTTTTCTCCTTCTTCTTTTCTTCTTCTTCTCCTTCTTTTTCTTCCTTCTCTCTCTTCCTTCTTCCTCTTCTTTCTCCTCTTCCGCTTCCTCATCACTTTTGTCATCCTTGTCTTTTTTCTTCCTCCTCTTCTTCTTCCTCCTCTTCCTATTTCTTCTTTTCCTCCTCCTCTTCCTCCTTGTCATCAACATTTTCTTTCTTCTTCCTCTTCTTCCTCCTCCTTTTCCTCCTCATCTTCATTTTCTTCTTCCAAGAATCATAGAATCACAGAATATTTTGAGATGGAAGCGACCTTAAAGGTCATCCAGTTCCAACCCCCTACCATGGGCAGGGAC
>VZTH01019481.1:0-27443 GCA_013397815.1 Aleadryas rufinucha | reverse complement strand
GGGCAGGTCAGTGCGCTGGCGCGGGCGCGGAGGCGGGCGGGCGAGGGGAAGCGGCGGCGGCGGCCGCACGTGGGTCCGCCCGCGCAACAATGCGGGCGGGAGGGGTCCGTGCGCCGCCGGCTGCGGGGCCACCGCGGCGTGCGGAGGAGGCTGCGGGGTGCGATGTCCCCCCCGGAGCGGGGTGATGGCTCCTCTGCAGCCATCCTGGGGCTGTGGTGGGGGGGCAGCAGCGTGCGTGCCCTCCCGGCCCCCAGCGAGGCTACAGCACCTTCCGATTGAACCCAAAATTAAGGGCGGGGAGCTACAGCTCCGGTGTGCGGTGCTCACGCACGCTGCTTCCTCCTCGCCACAGCCCCGCTGGGAGCCCACGCGCGGTGCCGCAGTCCCCCACCCCATGGTGCGGGCACGGAGCATCCCGGCAGACCCCATCCCGCCACGCTCCGTGGGTGGGATGCAGCGTGGGCACTGTCAGGGCTCCACGGGGCCTCTCCACCCCCGTCCGGGGCCGGACGCAGCGATCGGTGTCACAGGGGGCCCAAGGGGGGAAGCGCCGTGTTCCAGGCTGTCCGGTCTCGCCATCCCCGTGGATGTTTCCCTTTTCGTGAGGAAACGGCGTCAAACGAATGGGGCTGCCCTGCATCGGTAGCTGCGGCAGGGATGGCCCCTCCTGGGTCGTGTTTGGAGCAGGCTGCCCAGGGAAGTGGTGGAATCACCATCCCTGGAAGTGTTCAGAAGAGATGTGGATATGGCCCTTGGTGACATGGTTCGGTGGTGAACGTGGTGGTGGTGGTGCATTGATGGTTGCACTTGGTGATCTTGGAGGTCTTTTCCAACCTGAATGATTCAGTGATTCTGTATTTGATCATGTCTCGTTAGACTAACAAGTCTTTCCTGGCCTGGCCATGGTGTGGGGGCTTGGGAATGCCAGTAGTTCTCATTCCCTGGGCAGGCAGGTCGCGTAGTAGGAGGACACCCCATGCCATGCCTTTCTGTGCTGTAGGTAAGGTGGATTTTTGCATGCAACTGGAATTACTAATCCAAGCAATTAGCTGGAATCTGTCAAGTTTGTGCTGCTGCCAATTTCTCCAGTTCATTTGGTTACAGCTTCATGTTTCTGCTCAAAGGAGCTGAAACGTAAACGGGGCAACCGAGTGTCTGGAGCTGCTGGGTTGGGTTTATGTACATCCTTATGGCCAAAGCAGGATCAGCAAGAAAACTGAGCCTTAATGAAGTGGTGTATTTATTGGCAGCAGTGAAAAAAGAGTAATGTGGATAAATGGGGCTGGTGGCTTGTTTGTATATGAAATGTCATGAATCTCCCTACCAGGTTGTGAGCTGGATTTATATTCCACTATTTCGATGATCACTGATTTTTTTATCACATCATTGCTAATAGGGTACGTTGAAAATGCTGCAGGTGGATTTAAAGCTGAGGCTTTGTGGACCCACCAATATTCTGCACCAATATTTGTATACATCCAGGGACGTAACAGTGTGTTGTCACTTGGCTTCAGAGTTATCCACCCAGGTGCTGGCTGGCAGGGGCTGATGCAGCACAGTCCCTGACACAGCCACTTTTTGGGGATGTCAGATGCCACCAAATTTGACAGTTGGGCAAGTGAAGAGACTTTTAACCTTTGTTAAGTGCTCCAACTTGAAATTTGTTCCTCTTGGGAATATTAAAATGTTAATTTTGGTTAACTTGTGTCAATGATCTGCCATGAGCCATCACCCTGTTGGCTCTGGTTAGGGAGAGGGCTGCTTCCAGAAGCAAAAAGCTTTTGTTCCAGCTATTTTATTTTTATGTGTGCCTTGATAGCTCAAAAATCACTCGTCGGCTTCCAGTCAAGGCGATCCTGGATGAGAAGCATCCGTTGGGATTGGCCTGTTAAGTGCATTTCTTTGATTTGACAGCAGAAGTGCCCAGAGAAACATCAAAAACCCCAACATTTAGGCATGTTTCCAGCTCCATCATCCCCTGCAAGCCACGGAAGTCAGTGGCTTGAAATCCAACAGCACTTGGATGTTAAAATAGCAAACAGTAAACATCGTCTCCTATCAATAACTTTAATTATGGTTTGGGTTTTGTCTTAAACAGACACACGTTGTCATAGGGAATCAAAGTTTAGCATCCAGACGTGCTCAGCGGGGTGGTAGCGTCTTTGGACAGGGTGTAACACGCTTTTATAGCATAAATTAAAATAAAAAAAGGGGTTTAGCAGCGTAGCATGCTGTTGTGTAAGAAAACTGCCAACTTTTGGGCTGAGACCGCGTGGTTTCTGGGCATCGTGTGCCGCGGCGTGTTGGCGGGTGGTGTTCCCGGGCGGCTTTGGACGGGGAGAGCGAGTTTTACCACTCTGCTGCTGAACCCTGACAGGGTTTTTCAACCATAAAACGAAGTGCAGAGGAGGCTTTGTGTGTGCCACGGATAGCCAAACCGAAAGCAAAAATAAACACCCGCAAAAGCTGGGTTTTATCGGTCATTGACAGAAAAGGAAAGTGCCGGTCTAGGGGCGGGTGTGAAGTTCCGTGTTCGTTACGCTCCTAATCTGGAAAATACAGACTGTGGCACATGGCAGCGGCGTGCGTGGCTAATTTTACATCTTGTCCTTTTCCCTTCTGATTGAACCCAAAATTAAGTAACGGAAGCAGCACCCATTGGCCTATTAAATGTTCATTTTCGCCAAGTTACGCCACTTTGCGAACACGAGACATGGCCGGATTCCTGTGGCAAGGAGCCCTTAAAATTTCAACAGCTCTACCTATAAATATAGTCACCGTGAAAGGCAATCCGGCTTTAAAAGAAAAAAAAAAGCAACTATGCTCTTTTTTTAGTCCCACTGTATCTGCCTGACTTCAGTGCCATGCGATGCATCTCCAGCCGGGCGGTGAAGCCGAGGCAGTGTGGAACATTCAGTCTCCCAATTCCTCTTGCTAATTTATGTGAAGAATGGGTGCAAGCAGAGGAAAAAAATTAGGTATAGTTGTCCTGAATATTTTTAGGAGTGGGACGATGAGGCTGGATCTCTGCAGCCACATCATGGCCTTTTGCAGAGGGACCTTTGGTGATTGCTTGGTCCTGGTGAGTTCCCAGGAGCTGCTGCACTGTGGGGCAGTGCAGGATGGAGTCTGAAGCATCCCTTGGCTGCAAAGCAATGTCCCAGATGAAAATTAAAGGGAAAAAAATGAAAGAAAGAAAGAAGCTGGCTGCCACCTCACCCCAGAGGTGCCTGGGCTCACCCACTGCTCTCTGATGCAACCACAGCAGCCCAGGGAGCTCGGGGGCTGGTTTTGGACATGCCCAGGGTTGCCCAGGGACAGGCTGGCCTCGGGAGCAGGTACAGCATGTTCTGGGCACTCCTCCAGGCCAGTGGGACCCCGACCAGCCCCAGATGATACAGTGGGAGGTGATGGCCGCTGGCACATCCTGGTGGAGAAGACAGCGCTGCCTGCAGGGCTGGGATTTAGGTGGAGAAGCTCCAAGGGAGAGGGTGGTTTTGCAGCTTAGTGATGCTTTTCAGCGTGCCCTGCACTTGCATGGCAGAAATCCACCTTTGTAGCCAGAGCAGCTGGGTCACCTTGCAGTGCCGGAACCTGCTGGGTATGGTTGGGATGGGGCACAGGCTGGGAAGCGTGTGGGAGTGGGGCGGGAGAGCTCGGCGCGGGGAATTGCTGCGTGTGCACTTGGGCGAAGTGCTGAGCCCGGGCTGCGCGGGAGCTGCAGACAGAACCCACACGTGACTGTCTGAATTTCAGATGATTGCTGGACCACTTTGCCAACAGCCTCTCGCAGCTCATCAGCTGCAATATCACTTCTTTTTTTCCCCCCGCCTTTTTTTTTTTCTATTTCCTTTCCCCTTCCCCACCCTGCCTGATTTCCAAGCCGAAGCAGGAGGGATGAATGCGGACACCGAGGGTGGCTGCAGCTGCGCAGGGTTTGTATCCAAATGGTTTCCTGGAAGGCAAGTTTTTTTGTTGTTTTTCGATCTTAAAAATATTTTTACAGCGAGTGTCTCGTATCGGGGCTGTTTGGATGTCAGGTTTAGTTTCCCATGACATGGAGTGATTAGAGGAGGGAGGGGAAGGAGGGGCTGTGTGCTGCTTTACGTGCAGATCTCTCTGCAGCAGTATCATCGCCTATTGATGGTAAATGTGTTCCCTCTCATCTCTGCGATAGTTCTCGGAGATCTCCTCTTTTACGTCACTGCAGTTAATAAGATGTTTAACTTGGGAGCTGGGGGCGATGTGCTGTGTTACCGTGTTGCAAGGAACAGGGGGGGATGACGAGTTCCCGCACAGACTTGTGCTGGGAAGATCGTATCAGTGCTGGGGAGAACAGCTGGGTTTAGAGTCAAACTGCTGCCTTTCACCCTTCATGAACCTGACCTAGCTGCATGTAATTTTTTTTTATCGTGACAATGATTATTTTCCTTCTAATACTAAGAGAGGCAACTCAGTCCTCTCTATCTGCTGCATTGCTGGAGTCAAGTGTGCACCTTGATTTTATTAAGCAAATTTTGTCTTCCTGGCTGGACTTTGGCTTTTTTTCCCTTTTTTGGGGACCCCTGAAGTATTTCATGAGAGCACCTGATGGCTTTTTGTGGTGACGCTGCAGGTGCAGTAACTGCAGAGCCCGAGCCCTCTCCAGGAAAGTCCTTGACTGTGTGTTTTGTGTGTCACCGGTTGATTATAGAGTTAAGAAAGTGTTGCTGTTGTACATGCCTTGACCAGGAATAGCCTCCCTCCTGCCACAGTTTGCAAGGCCAGCTTGTCAAGAGCAGGCGAGTTGGTCAATAAATGCTCTGAGCGGCACCCTAGGGAGTTCTGAACCAAAATGGGAACACTTGTGTCCTTCAGCTCCTCCTTCCTTGCCAAGTTGTTTTCTTCCCCCAGCTCTTTCTCCAACTTGCCACTCAAACCCTCTTCATTCTGCAGTGTTTTTCCACAAATGTTTTTCAAGCATGACAGCAGGGAGAAGAAAGCCACAAGTGCTGCAGGGGGCTGATGCCTATCAGGCCAACCCTTACCTGTGGCTTTGGGGGCCCCTTCGCTTCAGTGACTTGGTGGCTGCAGGTGGGTTCACATCTGGCAGCTGTTGGGCTTGGAGCTGCCTCTGTCTGCCACCAGACCCATCCCAGCAACCTTCACCTACTCCTGGGCTCCCAGCTCATCTCCAGGGCTTGAGTCAGGTGGGGTGGCCAGGGTGTCCCTATGTAGATGTGGAGGGAGAAGGGCTCCATAACCCTCTCAGGGAAATGGGGACGTGGAAGGTTTGCAGGAGGAACAACCACAGCTCTGTGGTGGCATTTTCCAACCTTCCATCAGGACCTGTCGCTCGCAGTCCTGACGACATTTAGCTGCCGACTTGCTGTCACTGATTTTGCTCAATAACCCTTTTCTTTTTAAGACCAAAATGCTCCTTAAAAAACAACATGCCACCAGCACGTTGGGATGTTGATTTGGTTTTTGGGAGGCTCACAGCCTCCCAGTTCTGCTTTTGCTCTGGGGAGGAAGCAACATGGTTGGGTGCAATTTTCAGCCCTCATGGGAACAGGGTCTTAAAAAATAACCCTACCACATCCCAGCTCACACCCTCACTGCTGGATGTGGGAGTTAATTTTTCTCACTCCTGCCATGCACAGCAGCCCCTCTCTGTGCTTTTGCTGCGAGCTGGGACAAGGGGAATTTTGGGTGCAACTCCAGGCAGTGCTGGCTCGGCACATGTCCCCAAGCGTCCCGGCTGGGCGGCTGCCCGGGGCCCCCTTCATGCGAACGGGGTCAGCAGCTGGGAAATAGCAGAGCAAAGTGCCTCCCTGGTAATTCCCAGCTGCCGTTAAAGCGGCTTTAAAATAAATTCCCTCAAAGAGCAATTCCAAGTATTTGAGGGTTTGAACTTTTCCGGAGAAGGGTTTGGGAGCTGCCGGCTACCGCGCTGCACCCTGGCACACTGGGGAAAGGCGCCAGGGAAATTGCCCTGATTATCCCAACATCTAAAAAACATGTTTTTAATGTCTATATGATGTTTATTTATTAGCTGCATATGCAACACAGCAGTTGAAATGGGGCCCTGCTAGAAGCAAAAGTTGTGTTAAACTGTGAAGATGGGTGGCTGGGCAATGTCCTGGGCTGGAGGTAGTGACCCTCACCGTGCCATCCTACCTGGCCACCAATGCTTACCCAGAGGTGCAGCCCAGCCGGGTGCCCCTCGCCGCACGTTCCATGGCTGGCTCTGCTTGGTAACGTGGGCACAACAGGAAACAAACTTTGCAGCAAGCTTTGCTCTCCCAGAGCCCCTGAAGCTTGCTTAAAAAAAAAAAAAATACTTTGGAGCAATGTGGTCTTTCTTTTTCTCATGCTCATGAAAATTCTCATACCAAACCAGTAACCTCCTCTGCCCCCAGTTCATTATTTTTTAAGGTGGCGTTAGGGGGCATTTAAGGGAAGGCTTGTCCCAGCCTCTGTGTCCCCTCCTCTCCTGCATCCCGTCATGGCAAATTACAGCTTCATCCGTGCTTGTGTGACAGGCACTAAAAGGGGAGGTTT
The DNA here is from genome assembly GCA_013397815.1 of Aleadryas rufinucha. Taxonomy (NCBI): domain Eukaryota; kingdom Metazoa; phylum Chordata; class Aves; order Passeriformes; genus Aleadryas; species Aleadryas rufinucha. The sequence goes on along the minus strand of VZTH01019481.1, from coordinate 20,900 downwards.
GGTCAACAAACAGCAAAGCTGGTCTCATCCCTGAAAGGCTCTGGATGTCCCTGAGCTGGTGCTCCCCAGGGTGATGCGTTGCTGCGTCCCGGCTGGTGCAACTTTTTGGTCACGGGAATGTCCCCATGAGGCTGAGTACCCCGAGCTGGGGACAGTCAAGCTTTTCCCTTCAGAGACAGTGCTGGGCTCTTGCCCAAGTCCCCTCTCCAGGGCCCTGGCATCAGTGCAAGTGCAGCCAGGCTGAAGGCTGGTGATTAAACCCATGATCCGGGTCAGGCCTGCCCCTCTCAGTGCCCCAAACAATAAGAATGCTGATAGCAAGACTACATCCAGTTGGGCATATTGCAGCTCTCTGCGCCGTTCAATGGGTGTGGGGATGAACTGAGCAATGTGGGGTAAAACCACCCTAAGAAAACCATTGCAGCAGGGGGTTCTTCCCCACACACCCTTCATTGCTATGGCTAAGCTGCTCCCAGCTCAAACTGATTTTTTTCATGGGCTGACCTTTACTCTGGCAGCTTCTTACTGAACTTTCTATCATATATGTAATTATTAAATATTTTTTTTTCTGTATGGACATGTCAGAGCTGTGTGCTGAGGTGGCAGGAAACACATCTTGCCTCTTAAGGATAGGTGGGGAAACCTGCACATGGCACAGGGAGGTATGCTGTGGATGGGACAATACTGGGTGCAGTCCCAGCCCAAAGTCGCATCCCCTGGACCACACACTTAGCTCCCTTTTCTTTTTTTCCCTCCCAAACTAATCCCTCCAGCCCCTTAGGCTTTTTTGTTGTTGTTTTTGTTGTTGTTGTTGTTGTTGCTCCTCTCTGAATTCCTTCTAATTTGCAGGCTCGCTGCCAGCATCCAACGCGCTATAAAAAGGGGACTTGTTCTTCAAGCTTCCCTCCGGTACAGAGCGTTTGCACAAATAGCAACATGCTTGACAAGTAGGTCTGATTCCCCCTGCTATTACCGAAATGCTCGTAGGGTGCTCGGGGAGTAGAGCCGCTGTCTCAAGACAAGCCAAGCTGAATTTCACACAGGGCCCTGAGCCCAATTCCCAGCCGGTGTTTAAGCTCCTGTCAGCTGGAAAAACGGAGCTGCGCGTTTTTATTTTCCTCCCTGTGCGGCTTCCCTCCCTCTCTCTCCGAGAGCGAGCGGATGCAGTTGCATCCCGCCGTATCCCACCAGCACAGGTGGGATGTGGGCTGTGGCTTGCAGACCCATGTCTCCTGCTGAAGGCAGCCCCAGGGCCACCACCAGTTTTTGGCTGGTCCCCTCCTGCCGTTACAAGCAGCCGTGACACAAACCCCCTGCCAGCTTCCTTCTTAAAACTAATGAGCTGTTTGACCCTGGCAAGTCCTCTGGGAAAGCTGTTGCCAGAGCCTTGCTGCTCGCACGGATACAAACTGCTCTCGTTTCCAGCTTAAATTTATTTGTGGATGACTCGTACCCATTTGGCCTTGTTCTTCTTGTACCCACACTGGCTTTTAGCTTGGATGGCTCCTTTCCCTGCTCTGGTATTTATGCTCTGGCAGGCTCTACCAAGTGCCGTGGGTCTGCCAACCTAAATAACCCCAGAGCTCCTGGTGGAGCATGGCTGGAGGGGGTGTAAGGGCATCTAGGCTTCCTCATTCCTGCAGTGGAGACAGCCTCAGCAACTTCATTTGCAGCTCACCCATTGAAAAGGAAAATCCACCATGCTGCTTCTCGACACTGGGTATGGCCCCAGCCTGCAGAAGGACAACTCCAACCATCCTCACCACTGACAAAGGCTCTCTGATTTGAAACCATTATCTAATTTCAGTAGCACACTTCTCTTTTGCAATGCAAAAGCCATTTTGGCAGAAGATGAGTATTTTTTTTCCTGGTGCAGTCTCCAGTAGCACCCTTCTCTCTCCTTTCTGGTAGTGCCAGGGCTCGTGTTCCCAGCCATGCTAATCTCATGCTATTCTCAGCCCTGGTGTTGTGGAGCAGACATTTCCCATGCACAGCTGTGCCAGGCACTTTGCTCAAAGGCTGAAGTGGATTTACAATGTGAAAGTTCATCAGTGCGAAATACACACGTGGCTCCTTACCACTGGTCCGCTTTTGGAGGTGTTGGACCATCCAGGGTGGTATGGGAAGAGCTGTGAGGTGTTTCCTTTCCCCCCAGGATGGTAATTTCTCACCTTGGAGCTCATTTTCCCTATACTTTCTGCTGCCACATCTTTGCCATGGGTTTTCATTTTATGTTGATGCTTTTTATGTGCTTTCTTTGGGAGCTCTGTGCTTATTCCTGGTGATGCTGAGATGCTGGCTTATCCATCCTGATTTAGACCCCTGCCTTTTCCTTGGCAGGCAGAAGTTGGCTGGTACCTTTGATGGAAGGAAGGATGCTCCGGGTGCCATCACTCACCAGCTCCTTATTTCCTCCAAGTTTCTCTTTAGTTAAGTACCTTTTTTGCTTTTTTCATTCTGCCTCATCTAAACTGCACCAGCATGTGTCCATTTGAGGCAGGATTTTATATTCCCCTGCAGTGTCCTTCCATCATTCTGTGCCCTCGTTAAACCACGCGTAAATTGGCATCATTGAGGAGGAGCTGGGCTCTGCAGTTATTAGCAGGATTGTTCTCATCTCCCTGTTTCCAGTGAAGCTGCTGGGCTGGTGTATCACAATTCCCACTAATGCTCATCTCCACTGTCAGGGAGAGCGATGCTGATGGGGCACCGAGCATCAGCACCAGATACCAGGAGGAAACCAGCAGACCCCATCGCATCTTTCCACGTTAAGTGATTTTTGACCCCCAGCTCCTCTCCTCCAGGCCATGGTTGTTTAGCACATCACATTGGGCATTAACTTCCCTCCCTTGAATCTTTTCTGAGCAGCCCGTGGGCTCCTTCACAGCTGCAGCTCCAGTGCGGGAGTGCATCACATCCTGCGCTCATCGCTGGGTTTGCTTTGTGCATCGCGTTTTCTCGCTGCCTAAATCAGCATCCACAGCCTCCAGCACTCAGAGTGGGTACAGCTGGGCATTTTCTGCCTGCAGTCGATCTTCCTTGTTCCTCTCTCCCCGTTTATTTGATTTCTCACTGTATTTAAAGACAGGAGAGGCCAGTGTGTGTTTTGCAACCTTCCTCTCCTGTTACTAATTTCTTAGAAACGAAGGGGAGGGAACCACAAGCAATAAAGAGCCTGAGGTTTGAGGACTGGCTGTTTATTCATCAAAGCTAGAAATGCAGTGACTGAAGAGGACAAGAGAAAATCCTCGGTGCAGATGTACCTCATTTAAGTTTAGGCATGTGTAGGTCAAATTTGGGAGTGTGTGGATTTCCTCCTGCTGCAGCTTTACATGGAGCTGTTACCACTGCCATTACTGCAAATAGCATCTTAATTTTGCCTTCTGCACCTCATTTTTGAACCCCCAGCCTGACTTTCCTGCACCATGCCCCTCTGATGCTGGGGGAACAGTGGTGCCCATCTCAGTGGTGTCCTGGCACCCCATGCAGTGGGATTGCATGTGGCTGATGACAAGTGGGTGGCAATAAACCAGTCCTAAGTGTGCAAACACTGGCAAGGAGGCTGGCACTGGCCGTCAGCTGCCAGGAAGAGGGGATGAGGAGCACCAGAGTGGCTCAGATGCCAAAGCCAAAGATGCTCAGAAGCCCAAAAAGGACAAAAATAGGTGTCTGGGTCATTCAAGAGGGTTTGAGGACTACTTAAGATCTTTTCCCTCGGAAGCAGCAATTACCAGATGAAAGGGAATGTCTTCAAGCAGGCATTTTGGAGCATCTGGTTTGTATTTGGCACGTTCACTGGGGGAAGCGGGGAAGGCTGGAAGGCTGCTGGCTGGGTTGGTGGCTGGGTGAGGCAGAGGGTGTCCTTCAGGGGATGAGTCTGGTCGCTTACAAAATGCGTTTTGACACCAGGAGCATTCCCACATCTCTCCTCCTTTTTGGGCTGCATTGTCAATAACTCTCCAAAGCCTTAACGCTGGGCATGAGCTGGATTTCTGCTCAAGGGGTGTCCCCACATGAAGTGGCGAGTAGGGGGATGCACGTGTGGTTTTCTTTTTAGGTTTCGCCCTTCCTTGCTACAGAGGAGACATTGGCATGTAATTACTGCCAGCTTTAATCCAGCCAGACCAACTGCCTTTCTGGCAAACCCAAATACAATAGGAGCCAAAGGTTATTGCATGCCCTAAATAAAACCATTACAGCCCTGGGGCCTCACCCAAGCCCAGACCACAAAGCATCCAGGACTGGCTCCATTCAGTTTTTCTGAGCCTGGAAGATTTGGTTTGATGGCAATGACCCATAACTTTTTTTTTCTTTTTTTTTTTTTTTCTTACTTTCACCCTGAAAGGCACCTGCACACTTGCAGCCACCATGGCACCTGCAGCCCATCTGGCCAACGTTAGCGAGCGTGCCACGGGATGCACTTGGTTCGGTCTTTTCCTGCTAAAATCATTAGTGGCTTTAATTGAAAGCAGAGGTGGGTAAAGGCACGTCACACAGACACACCACAGCGTGCACGGCTCAGCTCAGCACGTGGCTGTGACCAGTGTCCTCTCAAGCTGCTGCCAGATACAGCCCAATGTCCTGCCCATCCATGGGGTGGACTGAGATTTCAGGCACCACACAAGGACCCTGGAGCAGCCACCCAGGAGCCAGTGCATCCCACTGTGCTTTTCTCCCAGTTACTGCTCCAAACTGGGATTTACTCTGAAACCTGAAGGATTTAACTCTGTATGCCTGAGCAGATATGGCCCAAAGTGATGCAAATGTGTGACCTCACTCAGATCTCCAGAGGTAAATATTGCATCATGATGAGCATGCCCCATATCCTTTGCCCCAGTCTGAGACACTCCCGAGTCCATCCTGATGCAGGGACAAGCCAGGCCAGGGAGGAAGTATATGGTGGGAAAGGCTTTCTCCTCACCTCCCAGTTTAATTGTTGTTGTCTCATGTTTGCAGCGTGATGGACACTGGTCCTGCCTCATGCAAGGCTGCTCTGGCTCCTGGCATCCCCACAGAGCTGCCAGCAGGGAGAAATTGTATTTCACAACCCATCTTTCCAGGCTCCCACAAGATTACTGGAGGGAGAGGAATGTGCTGGAGAAAATATCCCAACTGCTGTTAAAAGGCACAGCTTTCCCTGCCCCTTTCTGGGATGGCCATTCCTTCACTGAACCAGACACCCTCCTCCAGCTGGCAGCACCCACTGAAGCCAGCACTATGTCACCTCCCCATATCACCCTGGGGTGTCTTTGCCCTCCTGGCCTCCCCTTCATGTGCAAATAATTGAAATTGAGATAAGCAGGCTCTTTTATGAAGAAATTCTGTGTTTCCCAGTGCTCCTGGGACAGAGCTCAGTCACTTTATATCTGGGCAATAAATCTCCAGGCTCTCTAGGGCACACCCACCACACAAGGCAGTAATGGGCCTGCCAGATGCTGTTCTGTCTGGGTGAAGAGCTCCCCAGCCACTGCAGCATCTGTTAATCATTTGCCAGGAGAGCCCAGGCAGTGAGAGAGTCTCAAGCTGAATCCCTTTTGGCCAATCCTTTTGAATCACTGGGCTACCTGGAGCTGAAACAACCTATGAGCTGCAGCAGCCTGTGATCCTGGGCTGAGAGATGCATCCCACATGTCTCAGGAGAAAGGTGAGAAATCTTTCTCCTTGGCCCTTCTTCTTCTAAGAGGCGTAAAATCCTCACCAGGCCAAGGCTAAGGCAGCCCTTTTCCTTGATCTCACTCACCTGCTTTTGCTTCAAAATGCTGTGAGCATCAGATGATGAGATGTGGTCCTGGGCAGTGAAAAGCACTGGGGAGTCTTGAGCTGGTTTAGTGTTGAGTCATCTCCTCCTGCGTGATGGCACATGGACAAGGCTGAAAGAAGGGATGGGTTTCTCTGATCTTTCTTCTCTGTTGAGTCTTCTTTCAATATTCCCCAATCCCAGTCCACGCATTTTGCCTCCAGCAAGTAGAACACCTCCAGGTTCTCTGCGGAAGATCTTGTTGCATCTGGGAGCGATGGTTGGGCTGTTGCACTCACTCTCATTTCTCTCCCAGGCTAATTAGAAGCCTCTTGGACTCTCTCAGGTGGCTTTGGCAAGGGCTCTGTTTTTCTAGTGCCAGTGCCGGGGAGCCCTGGCCACAACCATCAAGCCTTTCCCCAACTATTAGAAAGCAGTTACGCTCCTTGTGTGTCTTTTCATTGCCGGAAGCTGGTAAGTGGATGGATCCTACACAAATAAACTTCTCAAGGGCAGGGAGTCAAAATATCCCTGGGCTTGTTTGGTGGGAAAAGGTTAACCAGCGTGAAGTCTATGAATTGCCGCTGACCCGACTTTGTTGACAAAATGCAGTGTTATTAATTGGACTTGCAGGCAAACTGCCTGGGGATGTTTAGAAGGAACTTGTCCATCGCAAGGGCCGAGATCTCCCTGGGAGAAGATCTGTCTGGGCTCTTTGGAGGAGATGCACCTAGGCCTTGGCCATGGCTCTGGTTTGGGGTTTTGTTGTTGAGGATAAGATGTGTCAGGGTCTCAGTCTCCCACACTGGCCATGGGGCCACACAGATTCACCAACAGCAGAGCTGTAGCAGAGAAGGACAGGAGGAGCCTGTCGAGAAGCCTGGGACCAGATGACCAAAACGGTCTCTTGGTCTACTGGAAGGGCTCCCAGCTCATTGCAGGACTAAATATTGTCAGACTAGACAACATTTAAAGTTCCTTTCCAACCCAAACCATTTTGTGATTTTTATGATGACTCTAATGAGGCTCCTGGGTTCCTAAATTCAGGTTTCTGCTCTCAAGCTGAATCCTACACAAGGCATCATTACCTGGACAGGAGCAGCAGCTTCACGATGAAGGTGAAGTTCCGAAGTGTGACCTGTGCTGTTCCCAGTGTGCTCCTAAATCCCAGAAGCTGTTCACTGGTACGTTGACGCTGATGGCATTCACCGTCACCCTACCCCCACCTCAGTGGCGTATTTTTGACTGTGGCAGGGCAGTGGTCGCTGCATGTCCCTGGGTGCCATCGCAGCCTTTCAGCCGCCGTGGTGGCAGCTCCAGAGCCAGCTGCTCCTGTCGTGGCTGGCGAGTTCCTTCACAGCATCTCACGGCCGTGCGTGACGAGCAGCTTGCTTCCCTCGGCCTGGGAGCGAGCAGAACACCCGCGCTGGCGCGGGCCCAAGACAGAAGCTTTGGGAATCCTCCTCGACAGCGTGACAGCAAATGCTCCTCTCGAGCAGGGCCGGTGCTGGGAGGCTCCCAGCAGCAAAGCCCGTCCCAGTGCAGGAAGAGCTCGCCTTGGGCTGCGAGCTTTCCTGCGCCTGCATGACTGAACGTGCCGGAAAGCACCTTCCAAGCGTGCCAGAGTGGTGGAAATCCAAATGCCAGCAGATAAACGTGCCAGTGCCTGTCCTGCCGTGCTTTGAGGAGGGGGGTGGCACCTAGTGGAGGTGGGCAAAGGGGCTATGCCCTTTCCTCAGTTTCCCTAAAAAGCTGACAGTCTCCTCCCAGGTGAGGTCAGCCACATTCAGGCGGAGCATCATACAGGTTAACTGTGCTCCTCAAGGGCTGCCTGTAGCCCACAGGTGAAGCCCCCTCTCCTGGGATGCTCAGCCTTGCCTAATTCAAGTTGGGCCATGTGAACATGACCTGGAAGAGCCAACGGGAGCCAGATCCATTTGCCTGTTCCTCTTGTGCAGCCTCTGGACATGGTCTTGCCCCGGGTGAAGTGGCCCCAGGGATGAAATGGTCCGTCCAGGCTGGAGTTCGGAGCAGCTTGACCGTTCCCTGAGAGCAGCTGTGGCAAGCAGCCCGTGTTTCACAAGTGGGGTTTTCCCATCAGGCTCTCCAGCTGCTATAAATAACAGGAAACGTTTTGTCGTTTTCTGCTCCAGAGAAGGTCAGGAGCTGGATTCTGTGGTCTTTGGAGCTTTAATAAGGTTGGAGATTTATGCAGTGTACCCAGAACTCCCCCGAGACAGCCTGCCTGAGGCTGTTTGGCTCCTTGGATGGAGAAGTCCTGAATGCCAGCCTTTGACAAAGTTACCTTAGCCACCCTTTATGAGCTGTCAGGTCCTGCTAAATCCTTAATGTGCTCTTCATCTCCAGGCCAGATGCTAACTCTTGGATTGCTGCCGAACCAGCTCACGAGAGGTTTGAACCATCCTCTGCCTGTGGTAGGAAAAGCTTCCACCATGGATCCCAGGATGGATGGACATAAGGGCACCAGCCACTGGTCTCGTGAGCTTCCTGGGAGCTCATCTTCATAGAATCATAGAATCTGCCCTTGTGAGACCCCACCTGGAGAGCTGTGCCCAGGTCTGGGGTCCTCAGCACAAGAAAGATATGGACCTGGTAGAGCAGATCCAGAGAAGGCCACAAAAATGATCAGAGGGCTGGAGCACCTCTCCTCATGTTTGTGTTTGCAACAGGATGAAAACCCAGCAAATTAAGTAGGAAGATCCATCCCTGGGGGCTTACTCAGCCATCCTGACAGCCTTTCTGGGTCCTGGAGAGCCCCAAGCTCAGGTCTGTGCTGCCTGTCACCCCAGGAGCCGTGCAGGGAGGAGGCAGAGCCCTGTCTGCTGCCTCTCCCATTTCCCCAGCAGATGCAGGAATGCTTTGATGTCCACTTCCCCAGTCCCAGTGCCCAGCACCAGGATTAACCACCAGTCAGATGCCTCCATCGACTCCAAATAAATCTTCTAAACTCAGACAAGCACCACTCAGAGGGGTCCCAGCATTCCCCTCTTGCAGAATGAGGGTTAAAAATAGTTTTTCCCCTTGCACCTGTCCCTCTGAAGCCAAGGCTGTGTTTTATTTTTAAAGCCCAGGTTTTTTGGTGGTTGGCTCCTCTCATGGGGCGTACAGGCCAGGGACAAATAGAAAAATTGCCCATCTCAGTGGTACAGAGAAGGTGGGCAGCATGGAACATGCTCACATGGGTTGGAAGAAACTCTTCCTCCCCCTCAGTGTCTTTTTCCTGTAGCCAAGATAGAAATGCAGCTCTAGGGATTATCCTTAAGAAAAATACTGAATTTTGCTCCTTTTTGCATGTTTATGAGAGTGTTTTATCTGTCTCTAAGGGGTTTTTGGGTCAAAGTTAGCATGCCCTGTGCAGATCTCTGAAGCCTGGCTCAGTCCCACTTAAATGGTTTCAGTGAGGCTGAATTATTTTTTGTTGAAGCCCGTGTGTTTACATTTCATAAGCTTATTTTAAAACACATGTGTATACAAGAGCAGGCTTATTTATAAGGCAGATTGGCCTGCTGTGTCCTTACCTGACTTAAGTGTCAGGGAAGCAGCTTTTTTTAACTTTTTACAAGCACAGTTTAAAATAAAATACTGGTTTGCTGTGCGCCAGTGAATCTGCCCAAGAGAGGAGGTCAGGACAAGGTCTTGTTTTCCAACTGCAAAATGCTATTTTGCTTATTTACAGGGCTTCCTCTCACCAGCCATCATTTTAGGTTCATATGTTAATGACAGCTATAGGTAAAAAAAAAAATAATTTATATTCCCCAGAGTCTTGGCAAGCCAAAATCCCAAAGTAGCCAGGCTTCCTAGTGAAACAGCTTTTGGGAACTTTCCATCAGTAAAGCAGGATTTGCTGGGTGACCCATTCTACCCAGGTTCTTGGCAAGATTTCTGATTTCAAGTACCCCAGGGAAATACTTGAGAAAAGCTTTTGTGGAGGGATCTTGGCATTTTCTGCTTGCCCTGGAGGAAGGATTTTATTCTTTATTCTTGATTTTAATCCTGTGAACTGGTAACGCACCAGTCCAGCTGCAGGAAGGTGAGGAGCACTTACGGTGGTGCAGTTCAGTGCTGGAGTGTGAGGAGATGTGTATGGATGGGGCTCTCCTCACCCCCCCATCTTTATAGCAGGATGGGGAGGGTGAGGAGACCCCCAGGGAACTACGAATTTACACAAAAGCAAAGGGAAGCTTTGACTGTAAGACATAAAATTCATCTTCACAAGGGGCGAGAAGCCCACATGTGTTTTTATGCCTGTGCTTGGAGAACTTTTCTTGCTTCTGTCAAGCTTCCACATGGGGCTGGTGGATATGGACATGAAGACCTAGGAGGTAATGAGACGAGGGTTGACATTTACACCCAGGAGAGGGCTGGAGCAGACACAGAGTGAGGGATGGCTTTCCATCCAGCGAAGCTGTAAACCAGAGCCCTGACCACTGGTGGTTATTTAAAGACTCCAGCAGCGCTTCCTGCCATGGGAAGGTGCTTGGCCCACGTTCAGCCTGAGCAACTGCTCCCTGCAAAGCCAAATAAACAGCAGCCACTTGAACTTTCCACCTTGTGGGCTCGGCCAGATGCCTCATCCTGGGCTGTGACCGGGCACCACGCCTCAGATGGGCTTTGTGGATGAGCTTCCTTGGAGCATCCGGAGTGATGGCCACATTTTGGGGTTGAGGGTGCTCTTCCTGTCTCTGAAGGACCCCAATTGAAGGTTTTGGTGCTGTTTGGAGCTGAGAGAGGGCATCTGGGAAGGAAGATCTGTGTCTCAGGAGTGGGCTGGGATGCCCTCCATGCAGGTCCATGTCTTTCATTGACCTTAGGCAGGGCAGAGGAAGGACATTATATCCTTTAACCCTACTGGACACGTGCTTTAGATGCTAAATTTCCTCAGAGGAGCACAATTCAAGTAGCCAGGACCAGGAATCTCATCCATCAATCAAGGCATGGTGGTAATGCATGACTGTGGTGACCATCTGATCTGTCGGATGTCCATGAAGGTGCCAGGGCATCGGTGGTGAGATGCCCATAGTGATGCTTCACCCACTGGGGAGGTTGGAGATGGTCTCTTCCAACCTCAGCCCTCCTGTGACAGTCCATATGAGATGCCAGACAGTCCCCTGTAGGTATTTTGTTGCTTTTATTGAGTTGCAGTCAACATGATGCCATGTCCTTCCCCATTTCTGACCCTCTCCTGGTGAGCTGAGATGTTTCAGCAACTCACATGAACCCCGCAGTGGATGCTCCTCACATCCAGCTCCTCAGCCTGGGAACTTTTGCAAGACTTGGCAGCAGGAGCGTTGCAGGAGTATTTCACACAGGACCCAAAAATACCGCTGTCGGTGCAGCGTCGGCCGGCCTGGACGCAGGGTCAGGTCCCTCCCAAATCAGACTGTTGACGAACAAGCTTGAGCGCATTCAAATGTTTCGTCTGATTTTCTTGGACTGCAGGGTTTCCAAGGGAGCCAAAAAGCTGGCTGCTCCTCTTGTTGACTCTGCAGACCAGAAATACAGCCGGGTTCAGTGGAATAAGGAAGCTCCCGATTCTTGTACTGGTGTAGCAGAGAGGGGAAATGCTCGATTTGGAAAAGCTCAAATGTCTCTTTAGAGATGAAAATAAAAGTCCAAGGTGGTGCTCTCCGCCTGTGCTCAGCATCAGGGATGATTCTTGGGCAGCCCCAGGACCAAAATCCTTGCTTGACATCCCTCTGAATTTCTAGCAAAGAAGCAAATCCGGGGGCTTTTCATTTGATCAAGGTCAAAAAGTGTGTCCACACAGGCTTTGGGGAGTGCAGAGAGAAGCTGTGCCAGCACTGAGCTGGGATGAGAGCATAGGAGAACACAGGCAGGAAGAGAGCATCACTTTAAACTGCAAATGAACCCTGAAATGGTAAAAAACTTGAAGCAAGCCCACATTTTGGGTCAGGCTGACCATGAATCAGCTCTAGAAAACGAAAGATGAAACTTTCTGACTTCAGTTCGAGTTATGAACTTATAAACTCTCATTTATCTGGTTTAATGGACATGAGCCAGAGACATTTTTTGAGGTTAGTGGATGGGACAGCTTCCTGAAAATGAACTCATTGAAAAAGGCGTGATTTGGAGACAAAGTTTGTCTCAAATTCTCATATTGTACAAGACTGGGTTAATGTGACATGGAGATATGTTCTGTATATCCCAGAGCTGCTCTCAAGCATCCTCCGTCCATTTAGTGCTCTCTGCTAAAATGTAGAGGCATGATAAATCACTTCTAAAAATGAAAGTTGAAAAAACTAATTAGATTTTAAGCCCATCTGAATGATGACAAATGTGCAAAAAGCTTTTGCACAGGACAGCCATGTAACCTTACTCCATTCCCCCTGAGATAACAAGCACAGACTGGAAGTGAACTGTGGACAAGTGGGGCAACCCATGGTCCAGCTTTGTGATTTCATGGCCCAGTTTTGAGATGGGTGTCAGAATAGGAGGGTCTCACATGTAGATGCATTTTTTGTCAGCAAATCTTAGTCCTTTTTTCCCATAACAAGGCTATTTTTCCCCCTCTACTTCCCTTTAAAATACTGATTTATTTAAAAATGGCTGTGTATTCCCCAAAACTGTCTTCAGGCATTACAAAATTCAGAATATCTGCCTGAAGCTAGGGATAAAAATGCAGCAGAGGCGTCATGCAGGCAGCTGGGCTAAAATTGGCATCTGCTAAAGTTAGGGGAGATTTCATGGAGCTGTTGGAGCTGTTGGTTGTTTTATTGAAGTGGACAGGTCAAGGACCAGGGTTTTATCAATGTCCTGGCATCAGAGGGGTGCGCTACTGGTCCTGGATGCTGTGAATCTTCCTCGTCCTTGGTGCTGTGGCTGCAAGCTGGAAGGATGGCTGGGATGTGCTCCTGGTGAGGAGTTGGTGATGTTGTCACCAGCTTTGGGGACAGCAATGCCACAATGATGCTCCTGCCTGCAGTTGTGCCAGACAAGTGGGTGAGCTCAGAGTTGATCCTTAGTGTTAACTAAAACCTCCTATTCCTACACTGTGCCAGTCTCCTGGGAGCAGACTTGGGGCAGGTGTTCCTCTGTGCCTGAGGTAGGTGATGGCTCCGTGGGTGCATCCATCCAGATGCAGATCACCACAATCCCACCAGCTCATGGGGCTCAGACAGGGAGGCTGCAGGTCCAGCTACGTGGGAGAGGTTGGTTGGCGTTTCCAAACCCTGCAGGGAAGTCTCTTTTTTGAGGTCCTCTTTCAGGTGCCACTGTGTGGTGGAGCTTGAGGGAAGTCCCTCTGCTGCATTTCTAGTAAATGCCAGCCCAGGACGTGCTAATGACAGCAGAGAGGATGTGCTCCATCTGCGTGACGAATGACACTTACGGGAGATCTGGAAACAGGATGGGGATGTTTTATCGACCAGCTGATAAAAGAAAATGCCAGAGAAATTCCCGTGTGGGAACACACAGCAGAGTTTCACCCCATGGCTCAGCATTGAATTACAGTGCTCATTTAGCAACCCTTGGCTGCCTGTCCCAGTGCTGCCCACAGTGCCCTGCCAGTACAGCTGCCTGTTTGTAGAGAGATGAGCTGGGAACGGATCGAGCTGAAAATAAACTTTTTATTTATTTTTTAATTCCCCCAAGGCAAGATCGACTCCACGGTGCCTTTGCCAAGATGGCCATCGATGTCACGGTGGCCTCATGCTGGTAGAACTGAGCCAAACCAGTACCTGCTGACTTTGCACTGGAGCAGACGAGCCCCATGTCCTCTGGCTGGAGGGGACATCTTCAGTGCTCCTTGTCTCTGCTCCCTCTGACCCACTGCAAAACCACCCCGGGCTGGTTTTGCTGGTGGTTGTCACGTGCAATGCCAAATTTAAATTATTTGTGAAATAGCAAAACATCCTTTGTGCTGGCTGCTGGAGTGCTCTGTACACATCTGTGCCTGTAGGGTTTTTCTGCTAGGATAGTTGAAATAGTGTGGATTTCAGCATGGAGCCAGGTATATTAATAGGAATGCCCTCATTTTGCTTTTTCTCTGTACCCAAGGAGCTTGCAGTGGGAGAATTGAGCCTTAAGCAGCACTGGGTGTTCTGCAAGGTCTCCACAGATATTCTACAATGTTGTGTTTTCTGTTTGCTGCAGCCTGGCTCCTTAGAAGCAGCATGAAAAAGAGATGGAGGAAAACCCTCCCAGGGTACAGCCATAACCAGGAGGATAGGGAGTGTCTGTCTGCCTCCCTCCTCAGGCTGAAACCCTCTTATCTCCCCTGGCAGCAGAGGGACAGGGACCATTCTGGACGGATCTCAAAGCCAGTATTCGACCTGGACAACTTGTTACTGGTGTTGCTTTTTCATTCACCAGTTCATTCCTTTGCCTTTTTCCCTGCTGAGAGGCAGAGCATGTGCGTGTGCATCCCCAGAAACATTTACTACCATCGGTCGGCTTCATCATAAATGATGAATTTGGGCTCGCAGTTTCATTTACCCAGGGAAGCTCGTTTGCTTTCAGCTTGATGAGAGCCTGCTCCAGCGCAGCAAGGGTGGCTGGGAAATGCCACCCACGCCAGGGTGTCAAAATGCCTCTGAAACCATCCGGGAGCCGGGGAGCCAAGCGCAGCCGGAGCAGCTTGCGTGTCTCCAGGCCATTAAAGCTCACCCCTGGGGCTGGGGAGGATGTGCCGAGCACGGATGAAACGCCGCATCCTGCCTGTCCCATCCCTGCTGGATCCGGCCGTAGGAGCTGAGGAAGTTTTCCTGCTTAGCAGGGTGGGGAGGCTTCACATCTCAGCCTTTATTTAATTTTCAGGTGATAAAAGCGTCGCTTCCCTGCCCAGCGCGTCAGAGCAGCCAGCACCTTCAAACGCTCCCCTTTCTCCAGGGAATTTACATTTCCCTAAAGGCAGGACCGGATTTATGCAAAAATCTAGATGAAAGAAAGTCAAAGGCAAAGCATGCTCATGAGTAAGCTTTCCTGGGCACTTCCTGAACAGTCAGACACTCTCCTTCCAATCATTTGGCATTTTGGGGAGAAGTGATGCTGGTTGCAGGCTCCTCTAGCCCCAAAAACACTGTGTGATGACCACTTCACCTCCATGTTGTCCCAAGAGTGGTATCAGTCTGGAAAGGTGCTTTGAGGTTGCAATACCCTGCTGTTGGATTTGCTTTTTGTGGGTGCATCATTCAGTGGGAAGTGGCATCCCCTCTTGTTGTGGTGTTCAGGTGATGTTTCCACTGTAGACAGGATGGATTTCTTCCTCATTCTGCCATTCCCCTGAGGATGTGGTTTTTCTCCTTCAGTGGTATCCAGAATCACCTGGGTATGGTCCATCACAACCAGCTGGCTGTGCTGCATAACCTTCTCCTTGCTTTCCCTGACAGGATGGGAAGAGCACCGAGTGTCATCATCCCACAGTGGCTCTGACACGAGCTTTTTGCTCATGCAAATCATTGCAATTTCCCTTCCTGAGATACCAGGGCGTTTGCTGGCTTTTACAAAGCCACTGCTGGAAATCCTTCCTGTGAATGACAGGAACAGGATTGGATGACTGTTCATCTTCTGTATCGAAAGACAGTTCATTTAAGTTCAAGAAGCGCCAGGATCTGTATAGTTTGCCATCCTTTTTTAGCTGGTTTTGCCTCAAACAGTGGCTGGGAGCAGCCTTGGCATGCCAGAGCATCTCTGTGTGACAAGTGAGGGTGTAATTTAAAATGTGCTCGTCTGGGGCTGCAGCAGCTGCTCTCTGCTTCTGGTGCACAGCCCAGAAAGGGACAGGCTCGATGGTAATTGGGGAGCCCATTTTTGCAGTCCAAGACCACATCCCAAGCTGCAGTATTGCAGGGCTCCAGCCCTAAGGATTTTTCAGCCCATTTTCCTAATTCTCAGAGTGTCCTGTTCCAGCAAGGTTTTTTTAAATACCTTGGTTAAACTTGAATCCAGTTTGAACCCCACTTGATGAAGAGGCAAGTGGGGAGCTGGGTGGGAGCTGATGTGGAGAACCTGAGGGAAGGGTCATGGTGACACCACCCGGCCACCCTGGCCATCAGGCACTCAGAGAATCATGGAATGGTTTGGGATAGAAAAGGGCCTTTAAAGATTATCTGTTTTCAACCATGCTGCCATGGGCAGGGACACCTTCCATTGCACCAGGCTGCTCAATGCCTCATCCAGCCTGGCCATGAGCACTTCCAGGCATGGGGCAGCCACAGCTTCTGGGGGCAAACTGTTCCAGTGTGTCACCACTCCCATCATAACAAATTTCCTCCTTATGTTCAATATGAACTTGCCCTCTTTCAATTTAAAGCTGTTGCTTTTTGTCCTACCACTACAGGCCCATGTAAAAGTCTTTTTCCACCTTTTTTTTTTCAACTTCCCTTAAATACATTGAAAGGCTGCAATGAGGTCTCCCTGGCCACCAATTCCTGAGCTGGAGAAAGAACCACAGCCACATCCTCACCTTTTTATGCCCATCTAAGACCAGCTGCAAGGTACATTTCCAAGGGGCTTTGAGTTTCAGAAGTCCTGTAGTTGGGAAAAGGCCTCAAGTTGCACCAGGGGAGGTTCAGGTTGGGTATCAGGAAGAGTTTCTTCACTGAAGGAGCAATTCAGCATTGGAATGGGCTGCTTAGGGAAGTGGTGGAAACCATCCCTATGTGTTCAAAAATGGGTAGACATGGTACTCAGGAATGTGGTCTGGTGGGCAGGATGGTTCTTGGTTGAAGATTGGGTTTGATGAGCTTGGGAGATCTTTTCCAGCCTGAATGATTCTACAATTCTCTGATTCTAGTTTGCAGACCCTGAGCAATCTGAGCTCTGCACTGCCTTAATCTCCTTCCTCCAAAGTGATGCTTGATCCTGCCTCCTCCTTCCAGTTTGGTCCCCCATCTCCCATGTGGACAGGATGCAAATCGGGCTGAGGACACGGGGCAGTGCTTTACACACCAGGCAGGCTCTGCAGAGCGAGTGAACACGTTGACATCCCTCCAGCAAGAACAGCTGTGACTTTCAGCTTTTTGTGCCCTTTGATCTTTTATTTGAAAGAAAACCACCTTTATTTGTTCTGCAAGCTCCCACGAGTGGGGGACAACTCTTGGCACAGCGCTGGGGTTTTGCGCAAGGGCGGCAGGACCAAAGGATTTTGTCCCTGTTGCTGGGGAGGGATGGATCCAGGAGGGTAGGAGAGGGTACAGGGGAGCAGGAGAGGGTGCAGGGGAGCAGGAGAGGGTGCAGGATCAGGCCATGCTGTAGCCATGCATCCAAAACTGGCAGCTTGGAGGTACCCACATTTGTCCCTAGAGCTTTGTCAACATGTTGCTTTTGCAGAGCACTTGTCCTCTGGCAACCAGGGAGCTCTGCCGTGGCTTGTTGCTGGAGCTGAGGAGTTTTCTGGAAGAGGGTTTTAGGGAAAACCATCTCTGTAGGACCTGGGCTCAGTGGGAGGAACCAGGAGTGTGGTGTGCTGGGGGGTCATAATAACACTGCCAGACCGTGCCACATCCCACCCAGGAGCAGGCTATTTTCCCACCTCCCTTCACTTGCTCCATGGCTTTTAATTATCCTGGCTGACACTCATCATGTTTCCCCAAGGATCTCTCTGTATTGTTGATAGCCCTTGAGGGGACACTTCTCACCTATATGCAGCATCTCTGCCCCATCCTGCTGGAAAAGGGACATCCCTGGAGGGGCTATTTCAAGGGGCGGTTTCTGCTGTTAAAGTGACAATGGCCATGGCTGGTGAGGATGAGGAGGAGACAGCCCAGGGTTTTCTGTGCAGCACTGTCCCCATGGGCTTGGTGGCTGCCTTCAGAAGTGCTTTGGTGTCCACCACGAAGGAGAGGGCTGGTGGTGCTGCCACCCATCAGCAGCCTGTGATGATATGTGTGACCCTGTCTCTGTGGGGTGAAATGTGTAAACCAAATACAGCAGAGCAAGAGCAAGATGGTTTGGGAGGACAGCCTCTGACAGCACAGGGTCTGGATGGTGGAGAAAGCTCAGTGACCCACAACACCATCTAAACCTGGTGCCATTAACTTGGGAGAGCTGCCTTTCTTCAGAGCTTGGCTTCTCTGGACAATGCTGACCATAGCTTGATGCCACCAGCGATCTTTCCGTGGGGCACATAACAGGCAGAGCATGTTCTGTCCCCAGTTGCATCCCCAGCATGTCACAGAGCACTATTTCAACATTGTCTGCAGGTCAAAATCCACACTTGGGGTAGATTTGAGTCCCCTGGAGCCCCCTTCATCATCAGCAAACTTCATCAAAGCCACCACGGCCCGTCTGGGTTGGGGATTGTGCAAGAGGCGCCAGTGACGCAGACAGGGCTCTGGTGGCCTTGGGTCAGGGCTGCTGGTGGCCTGATGAGAAGGTAAGACCAGGTAATGTAGGAACAGCTTCCCATCAGAGTCCCACCACCGAGCAGGGACATGGCAAATAGCAAAGTTCAGGTCTGGTGGGACACAGGCTCAGGCTCAAACTGTACCTCAAAGGGGAGGTTGTGACAGCTCCTCTGTGCCCTTCCCAGGAGTGTGCTGCTGTTTCTCCTGTTTCCCCCAAAAGAGGCATCGTTCTGCACTCCCACCCCCAAATTTTGCCACCTGCCACGAGTATTAAATTCACTCAAAATACAGTGAGAAACCACAAGAAAAGCTGGGCAGATGTTCAGCTGCACCAGAGTTTCAGGGTGGGAGAGACACGTGGCAGTGGCACTTGTTGGGGGGGACCACTGGGGTCAGTTTGCCCCCCGTGTGTGTTTTGGGACGAGGATGCTGCTTTGGGATTCTTTTCTTTCCAAAGATACTCTTGGACAAGGCTTGAAGCCTGGAAATGCCCAATCACACACAGAATTACTTTTTTTTCTTGCTTCTTCTGGCCAAAAGAAATCCCTGAAGGATGGGGGGAGCTGGCCCCCAGTATTTGGGGTGCTTGACTTCCTTGTGCATCGGGCGCCGGAGCGTGGGGACCATCCGTCCCCAAACGACCGAGCCTTTCACCCCTCCCCAAAAAAACCCTCTAGGGCACACCCTCTGCAGATTTGGGAAGCAGCCAGCCCCAAGCCTGTTATTACTTTTCCCCGTGGAGTTGGCCTCTCTTCCTCCCCCCTCTTTTTATTTTTTTTTCCTCCTTTCCTTCAAATCCAAGCCAGGAAAAGCCTCTGACGTCGGCACCACGGCTGCGAGCAACTCGTGGCTGCTGGGGGAAGGCAGTGGAGGGGATATCCCGGATCATAAAACCAGGATCTTGTTGAAAGCAGGGCTACTGCTGGCTGCCTGTGAGTCGTCCGCTGGTGGGGACAGGCTGGGAGGGATGGATGGGGGACTGTGTTCAGCTTGGGGTTGGGGGGGAGGTGTCCTTTTCCCCACAGTGGGGAAGGTTTAGTGCCTTTTTGTGGTTTTTATGATCCTTTGGTGGCTGGCTCTCTTATGGTACAAGAAGGAGTTAGGTTAAATAAAAAGCTGTCCATGGAGACCTCAAATTCGAGCTGCTTGGGGGCTGCATGCGAAGGGAAAAGCAGAAATTCTGGCGAAAGGGCTGTTGAAGGGGTGCTTGAAGCATCGTGTTTCCTCCAGGGCATTGCCCTATGAGCTCTGGACAGGAGAGGCAGCCCTGACACTGGTGGCATCACAGGAATCCCAGTGTCAGCACAGGGTCCATGTCCAGTCAGGGTTGTCAATCTGGGTGAGAGGGAAAAACAACTCCCAAAGGACCTTTACAGACACTTTCCACGCTGTGCCTCAGCCTCTCTTCAAAGACGAAAGGTGCAAATACAAGATAAGAAAGGGTTGATCATGTTACCAGTGCCTCTGGTGCATTCCCAGCTTGCACAGTGCTGGGAAGACTGTGCTCTTCTTTTTATCTGGCTGGCTGGCTCACTGCCTCAGCTTCCCCATTCCTCCCTCTTTCCTGATGTCCTGAGTGCCTCCTGCTTGCAAATCTCCACGCCAACATCATGCTGGCACCTTTCCCTGCTCTCTAAATGCTACCAAACTCCTTAAGTCTGACTGGAGCTGTAAGATCAGGGGCTGTACAGCTCTCTTTGCCGAAATTTCTTGTTAGCCAGTATTTACTGCACACCAAAAAGGAAAGATGCATGACCTGGTTTATCTTGCAGGTGTGTTTTCGTGGGCTGCCAAGAGCCCCCCATCGCTCTCCCTCTGCACGTACGTGTCTTTAACCCTCCTTATCGCATTTTGCTCTGTAAACATCACATGCAGCAAGAGAAATAACCTAAAAAACAACCCCTTGGAGGAAAAACCCCTCATGCTTCCCTGGCAGATGGTGCCAGGCACTGCTCTGCTCCTGGCAGCAGATACCCCACAGCCACCACGGCACCCAGCATGGCTCTTCCAGGACATCCCATCTCCTCTGTCCAGCTCTGCACCTGGAGCAGGACGTGCTGGTGGCTGCTTGCACCTCTCCCCACAGATGCCGGCTCCTGCTGGGTGTTTTGTTTCCGTCGCTCTCCTCCCGGACCTTTCCTGTTTCCTTCCGTGCAGATGCAACTGGAGGAAATCTCGGTGTGTTGGCTGTGTCCCAGCTGCAGTCATGGGCTGGGGACAGCACTGTGGCTCTCTGTGTCCTGGGACCTGTTCTCCCTCACAGTGATGGCGATGGCAGTGGTGGTGCTGCTTGTGCTGATAGCAGTGGTGGTGCTCATGGCACTGGTGGCAGTCATGGTGCTGCTCATGCTGGTGGAACCCGGTGGTGGCAGTGGTAGTGGTGCTCATAGTGATGGCAGTGGTGACATTGGTGGCAGTGGTTGGAATGGTGGTAGTGGTGGTGGTGCTGCTGATGCTGGTGGCAGTGGTGGTGTTGGTGGCAGTGGTGACATGGGGGTGACAGTGGTGCTGCTCATGCTGGTGGCAGTGGTGTGATGGCAGTGGTGCTTGGTGGCAGTGGTGGTGCTCATGGCAGTGGTCATTGTCGTGGTGGTGGCAATGGTGACAGTGGTGGTGCTGGTGGCAGTGGTGACACTGGTACAGATCTCATGTGTGCAGCTGAGCCTTACAGACCTCCCCATGGTCACTTGTGTCAGTGGCAATGGACATGTGCAGAAACTTCTGCATGGCCATAACTGGGACTCCTCAGAAACTTGGATTCAGTTTTCAGGGTGATGGAAATGCTTGTTGGGAGCAGGGAGAGTAGGACTTCAGCAGCCTTAAGGGGAAAGGGTTGG
>VZTH01019480.1:0-15921 GCA_013397815.1 Aleadryas rufinucha | reverse complement strand
GGGCGGGGGTGCTGCGGGGCTCGGGGAGCGGAAGGTGCTGGGCGGCCCCGTCCTGCCGGGCTGGGATGCGCTCAGGAGCCCCGGCGCTGGAGCCGGCCCTCCCCCACGGCCGCCGGCTATAAGAGCGCAGCACCTGGGAGCTGCCCCTCCGCTACCTCCCTGTCCTTTGCCGCCGCATCCGCGCACAAACCCGGGAGTGGGTCCGGAACCGGCGTGGAGGGGCAGACTGTCTCCCCCGAGTGTGAGGCCATATGCATTCACCGGCCAGAGAGATTAGGACGAGTGAGGAGCTCAGCATCACAACTATCAGTTGTTACAGGTCTCCTCTACAGACCCCTCATACCTGTTTGCCTGTTTTCTTACAAAACCCATGGAAGTGGCAACGCAACTCATTGTCTCCGTCTCCTCAGTGACTACATGCTTACCATCAGGCTAACACATCCCACTTGCTTCTGCGAACTAGTGAGTATTCTTCATGCAAACCCAAGAAGTTTCAACAACAGAAACTAGACTAGATTGTAGCATCATTTAGAGGGGAAAATTTGTCTGTATTTTTGACCCTTACTCCACTGTTATCTTCAGCTAATTGATTTGAAGATCCTGGACTAGGGGAAAATGATAGATTTTCTTCCCTTCAAATATCAGTTTGACTATTCCTGAAAACTTAGGCTGAGGATAAGAAGATTTAATGAAGCTTAATAATTTTGTGATTTAAGAAAAAAACCCTGTAGAATATTAAAATGGTTAATTCTCACATTAATTCAGAGATTCACCTAATTACTTTATGTGCAAAATACATAAAGTCTGTTGAATTACTTTAAACAAATACCACCTTAGTAATGCTAAAAGACTTTCTGGACACAAGGTAATAGTCCTAAATACAAAAGCATTGGTAGACGTGGGTTGAAACCATTTGCTGAATGATCTTTTAGTGCACAATTCGTATTTATTACTCATCCAAAATAATTGGCATAGCAGGGGATATAGTCAACTGAAAATTCAGTAGTTCACTTTCTCAGCCACTGACCTTCTGCTGACAAAGCTTAACATTCATGCCTCCAAAACCTGCCAAAGGAAAAGTCACCTACGCACACTGCTGCTGGTCCCCACGCCCCTCCCACACCTCCCTATAGCCTTTTGATACAGTGGCTTCTGTGGTAATATATTTCAAAGCCCATTGAGCTTCAGCTTTCCCAAACCATCACAAATGCATTTACCCCCAGTCCAACTGGAGAGCCTTTTCCTTCACCTAGGGAGGAGAATCCAAGTGACCTTCAGAAGTCACCCATCAGGCTGTGAATCTGAAAGCTTAGTCAACAGGAACAAGTACTCAAGGGTAACTTAGGTGTGCATCTCTTAAAAAAATGAAGATGATGGGAATGACATTCACTGGCCCAGGCATGGGTCCCATTTCTTCCAGGCTGTGCCACAAGGGACACAGTGCTGTTTGTCTGACCTGGGGCGTATAGGGTTTCAAGAACAGGGAACTCTGCCCAAGCAGGAGGAGCAATCCCCACAGTGTGAGAACAGCTTGCAGCCTGTACAGCTCTGTAAACGGAAGTATGAGCAAGCAGGACCAAAGGGGAAAGGAACTGTTGGTCACAGCTCACATCATCTTCCCTAGCATCTTTCCAAGTATAGTGTTCAAAATCAGAGTAAATCCTGTGAAATTTCTGGAGAATGCAGACAACAACAGAGATAATTACTTTGTGACAGGCCACTTTACGTGCCTTTCTCTTCTTTCCGTACTGCTCAGATCAACCACTGGACCAGGAGCTGGACTTCGATGATCCTTGTGGTTCCCTTCCAGCCCAGGATATTCTGTGATTCTGTGTGTGCTTGTTAAAAGTCCCAGAGGCTTAACTACAAGGCAAATCCAGATGCATTTATCCCAGCCAGCCACTCTCTGGCACTGTTGCTCCACGCAGTTGTAGATGAAGGCCCCATGTATCACTAATAAAACAACTGCACAAAAACATTCCTTAGGGGAAACACCCAGAGCATATGGGGTTAAAAAAGAAAGAAAGGACAAGAACTAAAAGAAGAAAAATGAAAAAGAAAGAAGCACACAAAGATAGGTAAGATCTTACACACAATTTACGCATGTTCTTAACAAATGTACATGTTAAGTATATGCACTTACTACTAGTCTTTAATATTTTGTACATATGTTACCAGGCCTTTGCACATGAAGTCTTTCCTTAAATCACCCTATTTCATTTACCCACCTGCTTCCTAGGTCTAAGATGTCCCTTCTTTCTGAGAGACTACCAAACCCACTCTCTGATGCCAGAGGTTTTTTTCAGACTTGGGATGTCCTTCAGTGAGCTTCTGATGCTGAGATGTGTTCTCAATCATCTGGTCTTTGGGCTGTGATTCAGAAGAAGGGTACCAAACTTATCGGATAAGAGATTATGCTTTTGGCATGTGCATCTGGCATGGTGTCCAGCACAGCACCAATTAACAGCAATAAAACCTGCACCAAAATCAAGGTTTGAATCTGGTCTTACATAGTAACTGACCACTGCTCTCTTAGTTCTTCTCTCACTTGGTATTACACAAAACAGCATCTGGTCACACCTTTGATTACCACTGGCTTTCATCTCAGTTCCTTCCCCATTTCTCTCTCTCTTTTTCTTTCCTCTCTTTTACATCTCATTACCTGGAATATGTTCCACTTTCTCAGTCTTCCTGTAATTCCCAAGCCTGTTAAGCCTCCACCAGTTTAGCCGACACCTAATTAGATTAATAAGTAACACAGTTGTCCGTGCTCAGTTGCTTCATGTGTTTCATATTTACAGGTAAATGCTGGTTTGAAAATTTCTGTTCACTTGTATCATCCAAGCTGAGAGGCACTGTTCAAGCAGAGGTAGGGTACACATGTCTGGGATAGCAGCATGAAATGGAATTAACAGACTTTCTCACAAACCCCTTCCTTGATAACTGTAGCTTTACTGGCTTTGTTCCACTGGAGTTAATATTATCTTATATTCTCTCTTCTGTTTTTCATGAACTGACTTCTTACTTCATTGACTGTATTGCTTTGAAAAATTCTCTGCAGAAGAAGGCTGGGCAGTTAAAAAGGAATGTGAGTCAGCAATAACATACGGTTGCAAAAAAAGAGAAATACTATGAATAAACAGGCATGTTGTATGGACATAAACATAGAATGTTCTGTTACTCTGCAGCAGTATGAAGTCCAGACTCATGTATGAAATCGTCTTCTGGGCAGTGAATTTCAGTAAGTATATACATAGATCAGCTAGAGATGGCCCAGAGGTGAACAACAGAAAGATGATCTACTACAACAACTAAATACATGATCCATGAGGAAAGGTTGTGTTGCTTTATTTCACAGAAACATGAACTGAGCAGGGAGAGTGTAACAGTCTTCAAATGTGCAAAAACAGGTTGCAAAGACAGCAAGGTGAGAAATTGTTATACTTGTGATAAATGGACTTGAGTAGCAAGTCAAAAGTAGCAAGACAAAATTAGTTTAATGGCAAATATTGCCAAGATTTAAGATCAGGTTAAGTAATCATCTACAGAAATTTAGTAGGACAGGATCCTACCACAGGCTACAAACATCCAGGTTCCTTTCAGACACAAGGCCTATGATTCTGAGACTCTGCTTTTAACCACTGTGCTGTGAAAGTTCCTTTCACCTTCATAAAGCATGGTGAGATGCTTCCCAACTTCTTCTGAAAGTGTTTCAGAAAGTGTCTAGCTTGATCAGAGGAGATGAAGTTTGCATCCAGGAGATTAGAGGAACATCCAGAGCAATTCTCTCTAGGCTGTAACTCAGGAAGCAAGCCTTTTCATTCTATCTTGCAGAAACAAGCGTTCTCCCCGGTCCTCACAATGCAAATGTCTAATGAAAGGAGCATTTGCACATTTCTAATCAGTACAGCAATTCAGAGACTTAAGGTTTGAGACTGTAGATTTCGAAGCTCTGTGAACAACTTTTATTCCATGCTTCAGATAATACAGTGAGACATCATCATTGAACCCAAGTCCACGACTTGCCTAAGGTAGCCCTACTAAAGAAGCCTACTACCAAATAAATGCAAACTAAATATTGAGTTTAGCAAGATTTATACTGGAATCAAAATAAATTTAGACTAGTAATTTAATCTGTAATCAGCAAGTCTCTAGGCCCTACAACTACATATAATGCAACAAAGGAAAAATCAGGACTCAGAAGTAATTTTTGCTGTGATTTACATGCCCATTCTATTTTCTAATTATATTCAGACATGTCCAGGTAGGCAAACACCTTTTTAGTTATCTATGGTTTTGAAAGATGACAACAAAAGATACCATGGTGGGTTTAGATTACACTTAACCTTTAAAATCATCTTTCAAATGCTAAGGGACTGAATAGTTTTATGTGGTATACTGATTTTGTTTTGCCTGCCTATTGAGCACTGCAATTTTTGAAAATATTACAAGGGAAGCTGCACATTGTTAAGCAGTCTTTTCTTCCTAACTGATCTTCTGTATTGTAACCTTACTCCATCTGGTGCAAAATGCTTTTTAGCTTCTGAGTTGCAAACCAAAAAGCATTATTAATCATCAGCCTGAGAAGACTAAAGCTCTACCTCTTCTGTTTGGCCTGATATTCTGTCCCAGTGAAATTGCATCACTGTAGATTTCAAACACAACTAAGAATTACAGTTTGCATCACAGGGAGAAACCTTGAAATCTCACTGAGGTAAGCAAAATATTCCCCTTGGTTCAGACACAGTGAGACCCACAGAGTGTTTGTCAGCAGGGCAGCATCCCATTATAAGGCCAAAGTGGCCACATGCCACATTTGGGGATGAGCTTGTAGATAGGGAGCATGGCACTCTTCTATCAATGCTTCTATCAAGGGAAGATTGCTTCTTAGCAGAATTACGACAGAAACCTTCCTGCCCTTTAATTGCCAAAAAGTCTACCAGGTCCCATTGTAGGTTTTTCACCACTGCAGCTGTCCCCTTACCGGATATTGGCTTTATCCCTATTGTATGTAGTGAGACTGTGAGTCTAGACTTGCAGGGTCCTTTGAATTCCTTCTTCAGGTAACCCTCCAGAGATGTACTTTTCATTGTAAGAAGACAAGGTGCCTTAGTAAGAATAAGCAAGAGAAATATAGGGGGAAAAGAGCATTAATTGACAAATAAAATGTGATGATGGTTCTCTCTTCCAATCGAGCCAGACATGAGGTATCTAAGGTATCATGAGGTATCCACTTACCGGTGATGATGGTCTCATCTCCATCCATACATGTTCTGGCTTCATTGCCAGACACGGAGACAAAATTTACTT
The DNA here is from genome assembly GCA_013397815.1 of Aleadryas rufinucha. NCBI lineage: Eukaryota > Metazoa > Chordata > Aves > Passeriformes > Aleadryas > Aleadryas rufinucha. Next base: position 10,611 of record VZTH01019480.1, on the reverse strand, counting down.
GTTTCTAATTTGAGCAGTGTGGAGATTACTCACTTCCCACTGGCTTGACCACAACATGGATGAGCTTACCTCTTTTTTTCATTTGTCAGTATATCACTGGTGATACAGCTTAGTCATGTGAACCTCCTTTAGCAATTCATCTTACTGCTTTCAAAGGTATTACTCATAATCTCCCAGATAAATGCTTAAATGCATTTCTGTCATCAGAAGAAATACATGCCTCTGGGATTGCCCCCAGACCAGAACAGCATCACTGCGTGTAACCACACAAAAATCTTGCATTTTCACTAACTGCAATACAAAAATCTTGTAGCTTCATTAATTGCAAAACCAAAAGCCCTGTCATTTCACTAACTGCAAATAACCATCTATAAAAGAAAAAAAACCCAAAACCTGCTTTTTTTTTTTGTCTTTCTGATTTCTAGATGACACTTCCCAGAAATCTCAGGTCTAGAGTCAAAGTGCCTATTTCTGTTTTGCTACCTGGTGCAGTCTCCTGTCAGGGAAACATTCTGAAAGGCAAATAGTGCAGATTTAAGAGTATCTTTTTTTTCCTCTCTTATCAAGAAAATATTCAGCTCATTTCAGCAACCACTAAGAAACTCCGTAATAGCAGACCTATGTTTAGGTCATATTCAGTATCTTGCAATTGAGCCTTTAAACATTCATTTTTCTCCTAAGAATAACTCATTAACGGACTTGATAACCATCTCTTCATAAAAGTACAGGACTTTACAGGCTTTATTCATATTGAAATTATTAATTTGTTTTATTGTATACTGCTTACTATTTTGAGATAAATCTGTGTGAATATGAACCCTCCTGTTTGGAATAAAAATATCATCTCTCAATTTTGTGCATGTTCTTTTTAAAAATTACTCTGATGATCTGTATTTATATACATTTGACAGTACATTATTTCTAGATTTCAAAAGCTAATCACATGCCTTCCAATGCTTGGTGTTTTTAAATGACAAATGAGAACCTCTGGATTATTTTGTTCCATACACATGAGATGCCAAGAAAAACTTCTAAATGTGATTTTTTCCCCCTGCTCACAGAACCTATGGCCTTCTAAGAAAAACAGGCATTTCTAGAATTGCAATATTTTAAATTATCCTGATTTTTAAAGTAAATCTAATAATGGAAGTGGGGGGAGAGTCCAGACATTATTTTTGAAAGCACAGGATTGATGATATTAATGTTGCCAACCTAAACATGAGAACATAGGTTTGTTTAGCTTGCTGTCTTTTCCACCAGCCATCATTTAAAACCATCTACTGCTCTTACCTAGGAGAGTCTGCAGCTTATTTACAGCTATGGTAAAGTCAGTGCTGAAATAAATGTCCATTCATTAGGCTACTTCTTAACAGTTAGAAATATTTCTAGTGTCTTAAATCTAAAATAAATGCCCCATTAAAAAGGTTTTCAGGTGAAGATGACCCCTAGTGAGTAGTTTTATAAGGATGTGTCCAACGAAGTTTACTCTTCATTCATCCTTCATCTGTTTTCCAGACCATTCGTCTCTTTTACAAGGATATTTTAATCATTGCCTCTGTGTATCAGGGTTTGACTAACCTAGTTATGTCATCATGCTGCAGTTCTATGACAAAGCAGAATCAGATATATTAACATATATATATGTAATGGCCAGACTTTGGAAATTATCTAAAAAGGTTTGCCACTCTTCCCTTTACAGCTTTCAATGATTCATCAAATAATGTTGTTTGCATCATGTCCTCCCCCAGGTCACTGACTTAGAATGGTCACTTATCTACAAATCTTTCCTACATTTTCTTTCTATTACAATAAGCTTCTCTTTCATCACGATTATCAGCAAAAGCTGCATATTTTATCTGGATAAAATAGCAGGATATTTTATCTGGCTGCAATTCAGCTTCATGTGGGGGTGCTCACATGCATCCTGCGGTATTTTGTGCAGTTACAAGCAATTTATGAGATGTTTAAAAGTGCATACCTCACTTTACAGATTTAACTCTTTGCTTGACTCCAGTGTCGGATTAAACTCAGTACAAGGTATCTGTAGAGACCAGGGTTTAAATCTTAAATGGTGTTGACAGCCTCTACTCTTTCACCACCTCCTCTGGAGCCGAAGGTTCTCCGCATATTTTCTGGATGCAGCCTTAACATGCCTTACATGCATTATAAAAAACATTAAAAAATTCTTTCCAAACCAAGCACAGGCTTCTCCTGCCCTTTTGGGCCCTTTGAGCAAGGGCCCAAAAGGGCAGGAGATTCCCCATTAAGCCTTTCTGGCATGAGACCTGCACTCCTGCTCTAAGGCTTAAAAGGTTACCTTAAAGGTTACCTTTAAAGGTCCCTTCCAATGAAAACCACTCTATGATCCTATGTTTATCCAAAATTCTCATGTGGCCACCATAGTGTCTGCCTCTCCCCCCACCCAGTACCTCCCTGAAAGCTGCCAGCATGCAGTCACCTAAAGAAGCACACCAAACCAATCCTGTCACACACTGGGCTGGCAGGTGCTGGCTCCTGCCGTACCTACCACCCCTGAGAGCAAAACAAGTCAAGCATGGAGCAGAAACCAGTTATTTAATGACTTCAGCCACGGCCTTGCTGTAGCAAGTCTTCAGCTCTCTGTGGTTTCTATAATAAATTTATCTTTCTGCTTTTTTAAAAGAAGAGGGGAACTAAGAACAGGTGCCACTGTGCTGTAAACCCCTACCTGTGCTTTCAGAAAAGTGAAGAATTGAAGAATCTTTGAGAAAGTACAAACAGTTCCTGTAGGATGAACATGTTTCACCCCAGGGTATTAATTAAATTCTTTCATTCTTCTTTGGGTGCAGACAATTACTTTTTTCTACAAGTTCCTTTGTAGAAGAAATTTGATGTGGGTTAGGAAATTGGAGCCTAGCTTTGTGACCTTCACATAATTCAACACAGAATTTCTGATTACTGAGTGTAAATGTTTGGTCCCCAACATCCTTCCAAATCCAGAACACAGCTCCAACATCCAGTGTCGCTCTTGGGGATGCTCCTCACCACTTCACACTGTGTCTGTGGGGTCTCTGGATGTGGGGGAATTTTATACTGAATAAATTACTTTATACTGAATAAATTATTCCCTCTAAAGTGATCAAAAGCTTTATTCACGGAATCGTTCTGGACTTGTTTGTGTGCATGCCAGAGCTAACACAGTCTTTTGCCCTTTGCTGTTTGGGACCTTTCAAACTCCAGTTGATTGTTATGAATTGTCTACTGAGCCTCCGTGAGCCATAAAGTGAGAACGTATTTATTGCCTTGATTAAACACAGGCTCTTGGGCTAAGCATCTTTCTATCATATCTTTTCACTATGTTTTTTCTTTTTTTAGAAAGTCATAACTTGGGTTGATTCTAAAGGCAATGGCCCACAGACAGTATCTTCCACAATCATGAGGCATAAATATAGGGAGAAAAATCCCTCTTTTGACTGACAGCAGTAGCTGTCCCCTTACTTCAGGCAATTAAGAAGAAAAAAAAGCTATTTTCTACAAGTTTCTTTCCAATTACCATATTTATGTATGGGTACTTTTCCTCTGTAATGTGAAAATCAAAGCTTGTCTGTCTTTTTTTAGAACTGCACTGTGCCAGCTCTTGTAAAGCTTGCCCTGTTAATAAATCTTACTTTTCTTGGTGTCGTAACACAGAGCAATCTGTTTTCTATATGTAGCGTAAGTATATGTTTTGGAAGAACCCAATTTAGGACAATAAATATTTAGAGGGCTTTAAGAGTGGCTATTATTTCTACTTACATATTGACCCAAAAAAAAGCGTCTTCAAGAGAACAGAAAATGGAAAGCAGAAACTGAAGGACAGTGATGGAAGAGAAAAATGGTGTGCAGAAGAGAATCAGAAGATAGAGGAAAGAGAAAAGGACTGAAGGAAATAGGAGTGAATTGGAATAGTAGTGAAGGAAAGAAAGATTCCGTAACCAAACAAAATCAAGCACTTTGATAAAATCAATCACTGTATTAAAAATATACAAGAAATATAGCATTTCCTTGGTATTTCTAAGAATTTGTTGTAAATCAACAACTACATTTTGAAAATAAAAATGAAAGCTGGGTTCAAGAGTGTAATCTGACAGAAAATGTAGTATTTCTAGAACCCACAAGAAGCTGTTTCTTTCACAATTTCCATGGCTAGAGCTCCCTTTTTGAAATTAGAACGTCACCTCTCCTTCAGACTGGCTTTTCTGATGCTCTTCCTTGCAGATGCTGACAGACCAATTCATTTCAGCTCCAGCTCAGTCATTTTAAGTGTCATACTGCTGATAATGCAGTAAAATAATACAACCATAGAAATCAAACAACTGGCAAGTAGGTGCCTTCTGCCTTTTAGTTCTTTGTCACAGATTACTTCAGCTCGTCATTGTTCCTGTGGTTTGTCATGACTTCAGGAAACCTGAGGACACTAAATTTGACATGCCTAGTGCTAGTCTGAACTGAATCACTGCCCTACTGAATGACTGTGAGTCACTTCCATCGCTGTGCCTCCTGCCTCAGCAAGGAGATGGGGACTTTCCTGCCAGTTCCTTCTCTATAGGCTTTACTATGTACCCATAATCAGCACTAGAAAAGACAGCAAGGATATCAATAGTGGGGGGAAAGCTAAACAGGTGGCAATAGATCTGGCTGATACGAAAGAAGTGATAATAAAGCCAAAGGATATAAATATTCCATGGTCTTTGGATGTGTGAGCTAGTTTTGCCAAATGGGAAACGCCAAACCTGCAACCTAGACCTTTGCATTCATGGCTTGCAAAAAGCAACATGGATGTTTTGATGTTATTAACTGAAAAGATCGTTAACACTTTTCTACATAAAGAATAGAGTATTGGTCACTTTTGCACAATTTGTAATGAAGGCACTTCTACAGAAAGCATCTTTGAATGCCAGGGACTGCATCAGTTGTCGCTCATTACAGGCAATTAAGTTGTTGATATTCTCACCTAAGAGATCTTCCGTAAGTTATCTGTTTAATTACTAATATGGATGAAACAGGGGAAAACTACCACTTCCTCCCATGGGGAGAAACAAATCAGGAGAGCACGCTTACCTTGTTAAAGACACCACATGTATTTTATGAGATCTGATACTCCCTGAATCACTCTTGGTTTGCTCAGGGAACTTTTTGGAAGTACAAGGACTCTGATTTCTGTGGCTGCTTCTACCCCCTTAAGACACTAAAATAATGATTTACCTATCGTTCCTAAAAGCATTGACATTTCCAAAGACACTGGAAAACCCTTCCGAGAGAGGTGATCAGTGCCCTATACCTGTCAGAGCTTAAGAGGCATTTGGACAGTGATAACGTGTTTTAACTTTTGGCCAGCCCTGAAGTGCTCAGGTGTCATGGTGGGTGCTGATGGTAAGAGTGCCGTGACCTTCCTAAAAGTGTCTCCAGGAGAATCCCTTCGGCAGGGCCGCACACACAAACACATGCACCCACTGGCTAGTGACAAGCACATCAACCGAGGAGAGACGGGAAGGGTCTTTGTTTGGGGTTCCACAGGGTAGGTTTATTCCAGCCACATGTGAAGGGGTCCAGGGATAAAGATAGAGACACGGGGAAGGTCCAGGGTTAAGTACGGGGCTGGATAGGGATGGGGAGAGCATCAGGGCCAATGATTTGAGGGCACAGGGGTGGTACACAGGCAGGGCCAGGGGACGGGAGCCAATGGGGAAGCTCTGAGGGAGGAGCCGAGGAACAAGGGCCAATGGGAGAACAGAGAAGGGAGAACTTTCTGGATCAAGGACATATAGGGTAGAAATGGGCAGGGAGGCCAATGGGCCAATTGGGGGAACAGAACTGGGGTACATTATCAAAACAGAACACGGTATACTGGGAGAGGCCTTTCTGGTCGCCCTGACCTAGGGAGTGTGTTTCCATCTAGGGCACCTTTCTCCAACGGGCTCCTGCATTCCCTGGTGCCACAGGCCCACCAGCCTCCACAGTTAGGTAGTTAGAGCAGATGATTGTTGTGGCTCCTTTCCAACTGAAAATATTCTCTTCTATTCTTCTCTTTTCTATTCTATTTCTCAGTTTGCAAAAAGTTTGCATGAAAAAAACTTTTCTTTCCCAATTACTTAGAGAAAATGCATCATACTCAATTCAAACAAGGCATGTAGACATATCTTGAAGGAAACAATTCAGGATGATAAAAGCACAGTGTTGGTGCAAAAACAATTTTCATACTCCTCCCAAAAGACCCACTGTGTGTTTGTTGCACTAAGCACAAAATATTAAAAAGCCCATATATATAAAAACAAGCTTCCTTAGACCTTAACATATACAGAGATTCTCTTGTTCTACTCAATTCCAAATCAGTGCTTTAAGAGTAAACCTTTATTCACAGGTAAGAGCAAGGAAATGGACACACAGCGTCAAAACACACTCAGGTTTATGCACCATTCTGGGTTTTGGTGATGGGTTGTTTGAGCATGAATCATTAAATAAAAACTTCACACACAGTAAGAATCCTCATGGCTTAAGACATATCTTCAGCTGTGTAAACCTCAAGGACTCATTTAAAGGAGCTCACTTATATTTCATTTGACAAGTCTATGACTTTCCATTTCTCTTCTTCCAACTGTTACTGTTTTACCACTCTTTGTGTCCTGCATCTGGGTTTACAAGATGCTACTGACTACACAAACATAATTTAATATCTTGTCTTTGGTTTCCTACCAAACCACAAGACCATATAACCTATTTATTTTTCTCATTTTTCTTTTTTTTTCTTTTATGTAATTCTCAGTCTCATATGAACAAGCCCAACTCTCTCTGGTGCTGCACTAATGTTACTGAAACTCAGATCTACCTCTTAGAAATTGACACTCAGTTTCTTCTGTTGACACCAGTAATACCTTTTCCATAAACTTCCTCATTCTCCCATTATTGTTTTATGTTACAGCAGAATATTATTCTAATCCAGTCATTTTCAACCAATCTAATATAGCCCCAGAGTGGATTAGCCAGCAGGCACTGCTAGACTGCACATCCATCAGTTGACAGCTATAAAATCAGTGGATAATTAAATCCAGAGATATCCAGAAAGGGAAGGGAAAATTAATTTGTTTCCTACTTTTCCATCTGTTGCTGTTTACTCTATACAATTGAGGATCTCCTTGCCCTTTCTTCTTCCATCCACCCAAAGCTGGAAGTGGCTTCCACCCCTGGGGCAGAAGAAACAATGTTTTGAGAAACTGAACTAAAGGCAAGGTGGAGATGTCTGATCCTCCCACCCACTCCTGTCCCTAGGCAGGAAGTTTCTCCAGCAGTCCCACCAACACTACAGTACCTACAGAGGGTTTGCACCATGATGACTGCATCAATGTACAGTGAGGCATCCAACCCCACAGTCCTGAGGGTGAGTGTTCTGTAAACCATCTGTAAACTGCCCTGAAAGCAGGACATTATATGACACCTTAATGTTACAGGGAAGTAAATCAAGTGTCATAATCCCAATAACTAAGCACCGATGGTTGTGTCCTTTGCATGCACAGGCTTTTTTCCCCATGTTCACATTTCATCATGTGGACAAAATAAGGGGGTGAATGAGATTTTTTTTGTGAGTTTAATTTGTCTCTTTCTCTCTGCCTACCTTTTTCTTCCTTGAATACATATCACCAGAACGTGCAAGTGTGCGCATTCTATAGTCATGATTTATTTTAATCATGTTCCTTTTCTAAGCAGTTTTTTCTTAGATTGCAGAACTTATCTTCAGAACAAAGAAGGAGCTTGAACTTGTATGTTTTGTTCATAACAAGATGTCTTCCTTCAAGCTGGCTAAACCCTGCTATGCCAATGCTAATGCCAATGCTGCTTAGTATGAGCATTACTATTTCTATTCTTTGAGAAGGCTATTCATTATTTGTATGGAGTAAATTTATATTTGCTATAAATCTGTAGCATTTTCTATGTAATTAATTGTATTGTGATATTCATTTAATGGAATGTAACTGGTTATCAAGCATGCAGACTTTTCCCCTGCTGTATCAACATCCCCCACCCTGTCTTTTCCTTCTGACATCATCAGAGCCACTACACAGCAAATGCTGCTTAACTACCACTCTCATCAGTGAGTCAAAAAAGTAAAATTTCAATAAAAGTAAGAGGTCCATTTCTCCTTTAAACTATCTGCCAGCAGAGTAGTTGTTGGGGATTAGTGTTTCTGGTTTTTTTCGCCTGTTTTAAGGCACGGCTGTTGAAGGATGCTTGAGGAAACTACTTTGGCAGGGAAAAGCTAAAAGGTTTCGTTAGTTGCTGTGCGTGCATGAGGTGGACAATGTAGAACATTTTTGTCAGTCTGAAATAAAATAGCCTTTTTAATGGTGTGGACTCCTCCCTGCTGCCCAGAAGGTGTGCCTCGAACAATTGCGGTGGGAGGGGAGGAAGATGAAATTAGTCATGAGGCCTCCAAAGGACTCAGGCTGCCCCATTCCACAGACCTTTAACTCTTGTCCTAACATTTTAAAATATTCCTCTGACATATAAAAAACTCCTAATTTTCTTCTCCTTGGACAACGAATAAGATAATATTACTCCTTACTTCTTCAGATCCAGCTCTTTTGAAAGAGGCATACAACACCCCTCTTTCTCCAACACCAAAAAAAAACTTGTGTAGGGTATGGCTTTATTTCTGTAACTGATCAAAGGGACTTGTAATTAAGCAGCATCCAAAACAGGCCAATCCACAAATCCTGGCCTTCTAACTTGACATGCCTTACAGCCAGAAGCACTGAAGTGATTGACAGCTTGTAAGAGACCCTTGAAACAGGCACTGGCCCCCTCCCACTGCTCCCTGCCCTAAGCCTCACTATCTTCAGGGAGTTATGCTCAGCTTTGCAATAAAGTATATGAGTCTGAAGGGCTGGGAGAAGGTCCTTCATAACAAATTATAATCCCACTGAAATCAGTCATACTGAAGATACAATGCCACTTGTAATATCTGGAAAGTATACGGGTATACCCGTCAGCTTTAAATAAGGGATTGCTAATTGAAGCGTCTAAGTGTAATTACAGCTGTGAAAACATTTAGAAATGTAACCAGTGCTCACTGATGGTATACTTTTGTGGTACTTTTGACAGCATCATTTATTAAAGGATGCAGAACAGTGTTTATGCACAGAAGTTGAGCTTCTCCATCTTAAGGTCTGCCACTGTTAGATTTGTCTGCTTTGGCAGTGAAACCAAGATAGCCAATGCCAAGATAGAGACTGAGCACAGGCAAAGTAAAGTGCCATGACGCTGTGTAATGGATGCAGCATCTTCCTGGAGGAGACAGACCCCTGAGGGCACCAGATCCCACCCCTGACAGAGGCCAGTCAGCTTGACAAAATGGTGGAATTAAGCGTCTTCCCCTTTCATTTTATTTGCACTTCTTTCTAATCTGAAACTTCCTCTGACCTCCCCACTTCATGACACACTCTGCAGAATGTCTTTTTGTACACACCACTGAGGGGAAGAGTCCTTGGTTTTTAGCTGGAGGAGACTGAGGTCAGACCTCACTGAGGTCTGCAGCTTCCTCCCAAGGGGCAGTGGAGGGACAGCTCCAATCTCTGCTCTGTGTGACCAGGGACAGGACCCGAGAGAACAGCTGGAGCTGGGTCAGGGGAGGGTCAGACTGGATATTAGGAAGAGGTTCTTCCCCCAGAGGGTGCTGGGCACTGAACAGGCTCCCCAGGGGATGGTCATGGCTGCCAGAGCTCCAGGAGTGTTTGGACAACACTCAGGCACAGCATGGGATTGTTGGGATGTTCTGTGCAGGGTCAGGGGTTGGACTTGATGATCCCTGTGGGTCCCTTTCAACTTGGAATATTCTGTGATTCTGTAAGAAAGGGGATGATGAGCGCTCAGTCCTGAGAAAGGAGATCCTTCTCTCTCACAGGACAGCAAGATTTATGCCATGTATTGTGTTCCTTGGCTTATGCAAGGCACAAATTCATCCCTACCCCTTTTACTTCCATGAAATCCCAAACTGTTATCATACCTTAAAGGAGTATTTCAGTGCACAAGCCCAGTGTCAGCAACACTGTACATAGTATCAGCCAATCTTTGCTTTTTAAAAATAAACTTAGAAAAAAACCTTGATTACCTGCATAATTAATCCCTCTTCACAGTAATTTGCATGCCTGAATAATTAAAGAATTGGGTTCTAAAAATGAAAAGCGAGCAAATCCTGCATTTTTGTACTTGAAAAGCTGCAGCAGCAATCATGATAGTTCACAGCACGTAAATAATTCAAGTTGAGCTTCCTCGCCTTTATTTTTTTTCCTTGCAGAAATCCTCTTAGCGCTTCCTAATTAAATGAAAATATTTTATAAGCCATCACTTTGTGACATCACAAGAATATTTTAAGCTCCAGATTAGACAAGCCGGATTTACATTTTTGCTATTTGAGATCTGATATTCAGGGCCATTTAAAGGAACCATAAACCACCACAAAGGGGTGATAAAACGGGCACGAACTTTTAAAGGAAAAAAAAAATGGGAAAGAAGCTGTATTGCGCTGGTCAGCTGAATTTAACATTCATTTTACTTGGCAACTCTGCACTTTCGATTTACACTGCTAAATTAAATATTTTA